>PVIA01004223.1:0-144437 GCA_004024845.1 Tonatia bakeri
GGGGGAGGGGGAGGGAAAAGGTGGAAATATGTAGCAGCCAAGTATGACCCCTCTGTTCGGAGGCCCCTTAGCCACAATCTCAATGAAATCATTCAACATGTTAATATATAGTAAAAAGGAGATGGGGGAAGTTGGTGTGAGGGGAAAGCAAAGCTGAAATAAACTTTTTTTTCCAAGAGAGAGAGAACGTTGCATCATAATGAAGACTATTACAATAGATACAATATGAGCCAGGTTGCCTGGTTGAAATACCAGTCTGCAACTGACCCGCTGTGAGATCATGAGCAAATTACTTAATATTTTGGTAGGTCAGTTTCTTCACTTTAAAACTGGAGATAATACTAGCACCTACCTCACAAAGTTGGGGTGAGAATTAGGTTGATGGATGTAAGGTGGGAGGCATGCAGTAGGTGCTGTATTAGGGGGAAGTATTAGCCACTGTATCATATCCCATTAGCCAGTTACATCTGACAAAGTTCGAGGTTCAATCCTATACTTAAAAATAATTGAACCGAATTCTTCATACACTAATTTTTGAGAGAGAAAAAAAATCCCACAAACCATAAGACCTCTCACTAACACATATTGGTTTTATACCAATTGATCCAATAAGTTGAGCTCTTATTGTACTACACTTATTGACCTGAACTAATTGATCTGTACTAATTAGAAAATGGATTAGAAGTTTTCATTATTTTAAAGACATCAGGTTTCTTCCACAAAAGGCCGATCATTACTGTAAAATATCGGGACAAAAACCAGTTAACAATGCGCACACACACTCCTACTTGTACATACCTCCAGGTCAGATAACCTTTACGGATTTACCACAATATATTAATAACTATTTTGGATTTACTGGGATAAAAGTATTTTTATTAATATCTTAAAATTTTATGAGAGAATGATTAAAAATTTATTCCCAATAGGTGATATTTAACACTCCTTTTATCTTTTCTTCTGATTTGTTAGTTGTCCTTGAAATAGATGGGGTACCAGGTATATTGCAAAGGCAGAAATTTGCTTCATTTCAGACTACAAGACAAAACACAATGTAAAAAATATATTACTGCCTGACCTCTTCTAAGGTTTACAAGCTGCCTGTTTTAAACTCCAGACTTCGGAGAGCAGGCTATGGCTGACAAGACTACAGCTCAGACCGCAAGCGTGAGCACGCGTCGTTTGGGGAACATCAAGCAGCCGCCTGATGGTGTGATTTCCACTCACTAGACTATGCAAGCACAGAGGAAAATTCCAGCCACCCCGAGTTTATTTTGTTATAGAACTTTTTTAGTGAACTCCAGTTCATGTTCAAGCCTGTGAACAGCAGGAAGAAACATATTCCTGCCACTGAGAACTGGGGACGCCTCGTGGCATTAATAAGATGCAGATCCCAGGGTGAACCACTGTGGTCTTCCTTTGCTGCACCTCACAGGGGAAGTATGGGCAGCCTTTGTATGTCCAAGGGGTTCCCTCCTCCTCCATCTCTGATTGGCAACAGGGGAAGGGGAAAGGGAAAATAAGAATAGAAGCCACCAGAAATTACTGTTCTAATTTAGCATTAGCAGGAATTTGTAAACCCCCACTAAGCAGATAAAGCTCAGAGCTTCTAACTACAAACATAACCGAACAATAACCCCTGTGACTGTTGAATGGAGACCCTGATTAGAAACACAGAAAGAGGGAGCAATAACACATTCATACAGAAAGGCTAACAGGGCTTGCATACAAAATAAGCATTTTGTGAAGAAAAGAGAAGCAATCCGGTTTAGAAGGAGGGTCAAAACAGCAGTTTGAAAACCGGCTGGGAAGTACTGACCCTGAATCGTTACCCTAAAGTTAATGAGTTCAGCCACTGGAATACAGACATAACATTTAGACACTCGCCTACTTTAACTTCAAGTGATGTTCATGCAGATATAGGTAGACTTCTGTTTTCTTTTTCAGAATGTAGCTTGTTTAGAACTGCACCAGTCACGGAGGAATTTTTCTGTGGGTATCAGATCTCAGGTGCACAGTCAGCTCACAGTCACCTATTTTGCATATTTATTTGTTTCCAAATGCATTGCCCCTGCATTCCAAGAGCAGGTTAAAGTGCACCAGCAGTACCTTAGAGGAAACATCGCAGGTATTACAGGTACCGTTTTCTACTTCAGGACTTATAAATGTCATCACTGACACAAAAAAGACACAAAATGGAGAGAATAGTCTGCTTAAAGTGTCCCTTGCATTACCTGGACACAACTGTTTCCTTATATTTACACATTTTTAAATTATATTTTATTGATTATACTACTACAGTTGTCCCAATGTTCCCCTCTTTTCTACCCACTCAGTACTCTCCACTCCCTGAGGCAACCCCACACCATTGTTCATGTCCATGGGTCATGTGTATAGGTTCTTTGGCTGCTCCATTTCCTATACTGTACTTTACATCCCCACGGCTATTCTGTAACTACTGATTTGTACTTCTTAATCCCCTCACCTCTTCACCCCTTCTCCCTCACACCCCCTCCCATCTGGCAACCATCGAAATGCTCTTCATATCCATGATTCTGTCTCTGTTCTTCTTGTTTGCCTAGTTTATTTTTTAGATTCAATTGTTGATAGATATGTAATTATTGCCATTTTATTGTTTGCAATTTTGATCTGCTTCCTTTTCTTAAATAAGTCCCTTTAACATTTCATATAATAATGGTTTGGTGATGATGAACGCCTTCAGTTTTTTTCTTATCTGGGAAGCTCTTTATCTGCCCTTTCGATTTTCAATGGTAGCTTTCCAGGGTAGAGCAATATTGGCTGTATGTCCCTGCTTTTCATGATTTTGAATATTTCTTGTCCCTTGGCTATATGTCCCTGATAGCCTGCAAAGTTTCTTTTGAGAAATCAGCTGACAATCTTATGGAAGCTCTCTTAAGTAACTAACTGCTTTTCTCTTGCTGTGTTTAAGATTCTTTCTTTACCTTTAAATTTTAGTATTTTAATTAACTATTTCCTTATATTTAATATTTTGTTACACAAAGGTGTATTTAATTTGGAAAGTAATGTACAGTCTCATCTTTTCAGGTAATAATTAAGCTTACTGCTAAGGACATTATGTATTTCACTGAGCTATATATTAGGATAGCCACTAGCCATGTGTTGTTGGAATTTAAGTTCATTAAAATGAATAGAATGAAAAATTCAGCTCCTCAGTGGAACTAGCCACATTTTATGTGCTCAGAAGCCACATGTGACTAGTGACTAGTATTTGAAGACACGTGGACCTGGAGCCCTTCTATCACTTTGACAAATTCCATTGAACAGTGTTGTAAGTCAATACAGTTTAGAGACCTATATTTTTGGACAAGAAGTAATTTCAATAAATAGAAAAGCACAGTTCCTCATTTTTGTCATTATTTTCTATGAGTTTTCTAAATAATAAGTATTTCTAGAAAAGACTATTTGCCATATGAAAGTACAGTTTCTTATCCATGTAGCTTCTCCATGGTATATGTTATTGTCCAAAAATTAAAATTTAAAGTAATCAGTTTATGTAAAATGATATCCAGTGAAGTGTTAAAATAACACTTAAGCTCAACAATGCAACAAAAACTAAAGTTTTAAGCCAGATTATTCTACAGTGTAATATTTTTATAATAATCAGATTAAATTAAAATACTCCTAAATATGCCCTGTGCACAAAATAGCAGCAACTGTTTACTAATCAGGTGATTGATGTTATGGAAGAATTTAATATGCACCCAAATCATTGGTTTATTTCAACTTTTTTATTAATATCAGTTCTACTCTGGTAGCAAATATTTCAAAATACTAATTATTTCACTGTGTTCTTCTATAGAAAAAGCCAGAGATAAACTAGTCCATATGATCTCTAAGAATTAAGAGTTTTCACTATCACTGACAAGAGTATCAGCGGGGCCACACTTGACTAAACCCCCATGGTCTCCTGCATGACATCAGCGAGTGAAACTTTTATTTGTCAGCAGATCTGATTTCTATCTTAAGAGAGCCTCACCAAGAGAAAATCTGTACATAAGATGATATGTATACATATACACATAAAACAGAGTTTTCACAAACACCGTTCAAAGAAAACCCTCTTTCTTTGAACAGCGTGGTAGCATTTCAAGCAAAGCTCACCCGAAATGTATGAGGAGTTAATCTGATGCCTGTAATTTAGCACCTTTGTACTTCAGTAGTAGAAAGGCACAGATCACTTAGTGGTTTCAGATGTT
Organism: Tonatia bakeri; assembly: GCA_004024845.1. Classification (NCBI taxonomy): domain Eukaryota; kingdom Metazoa; phylum Chordata; class Mammalia; order Chiroptera; family Phyllostomidae; genus Tonatia; species Tonatia bakeri. The sequence continues at coordinate 4,239 of PVIA01004223.1, forward strand.
AGACGTTAATGAACCAGGATGGGTTTCCTTAGCATGACACCAGTTTATCTAGTTTATTAGCTTTGTAGTTTAAAAATTTATTATTCTTTTGTGCCTGCAAGCATTTTCATGACTTGCCTTTCTTTTGAAAAATGTTCCATTTGTTGTGCTATGTAGGAAATAGTCCATTAAATAACTACTTAATTGCTAGAATTAGCTCCTTCAATCATGAATCAATTTCCTTTAAATATATTTCTTTAAGGAAATTAAAGGGTCTTATCATACAGGCCTATGTCAGTTTTCATTAGAAGCTTTCATCAATTAATGAAAAAGTACTTTATAGCACTCGGCTGATGAGAACAAGACACTTTGTATTTCAATTGTGGTTAAATATGAAACCAGTTTTAGCATTACTTATAATAGGTATTCCTACTTATATACTATTTCTTTCAAACAGTATATTTAAAGTTATCAGTTAACAGTTTTATTACGCATCTTGAGCAACTCAAATAGTAAAAGTGTAATAACATGAAGCCAGCATTATTTCCTCTGGACGCAGACACATGGTCAGGCCACACAAGTTATCTGCTGGGTATGTGCAGTCTCGAAGGAAGTGTCTGACTCACAGCCACACTCACAACCCCAGTCGGATGTGTTCGCTCTGCCTGAGTTGCCTTTTCTTTTTTCTTTCTTTCTTTCTTTTTTTTGTGTGTAATTTCCCATGTGTGGTCTGCCTGGACTACGGCTAATTGGAATGGACATGGGAAATAACTCAAAGCAACCGTGTTGCCGGGAGGCTCCGAGGTAGATGCTGACCAACATGTCCGTCTACTCTGGAGGCAACCAGCCTAACCAATCAGAACCTCTTTTCTCCTTTTTATGAAAGAGACAGAAAGAGAGAGACACAGCGGTCAGTCGGCAACAGAGCAAACAGAATGACGAGAGATGAAAAAGTGGCCCAGCGCTGGTGCAAGAGTGGACAGTATTGCCCTTGAGGTCATCAGACCTGCTAACCTTGGAAAGCTATTTTTTTTTTCAACTAAATGGCAAAGAAGAAGGTTACAGTTGTCTGTGCTGCCTCATTGATACATCGGAGACATCTTTCCCTGTTTCACCTTGCTCTTTTTTCAACACACCCTCCATTTACTGAGTGAGGTAAAATGAATTTATTCTTACATCCTGAAAAAAAACTCAAACAACACATAGGGTATTTCATCCTAGTCCATTTGATGTAAGCATTTTCATTGATTAAAACTGCTTTTTTCATAACTATGTGAGGTGATGGATATTAACTGGGCTTACTGTGGTGATCATTTTGCAGCCCACACAAATAGAGGAGAATCTTTATGTTATACACCTGAAGCTAATATAATGTCAATTATATCTCAATGTTTTCTTTTAAATTTAATTGCTTCAATTAATTGTGAAAAACCTTCAGCAGAAGCAAAGGTATAACATAAAGCGTTAAATTCTTGAAAGTGTGATAGTCATACAAATTGGCTAATGCATTATCTTTCCCCTTTGAATTCAAAATAAGCTGAAAAGTGGAAAGATTGTAGTTATCTCCAGATTAAGTCCATCTCTCATTGTGATTATGTCTATGGATCAATGTGCCATCACATATTTCATTTGATAAAAAGCAGCATCAAAATGGGCTCAACCAGACAGAAGTAAAAGAAAGAAAGGAAAAGAAAAGAAAAGAAAAGAAAAGAAAAGAAAAGAAAAGAAAAGAAAAGAAAAGAAAAGAAAAGAAAAAGAGAAAAGAATTTCTTTTTTCCCCCCATAATCTTGTACAGTTTCTGGAGGAAAAAAATTTCACTGTAGTCTGAGATCCCTTCTCAAACAGCTTGGAAAATTTTGTCCAGTCAGTTGTTTCTTTCTTTTAAATTCAGCACATGGAGGAGATGCCAGTAGTCCTCCCTGATTAGCTCAGAATGTACAGTTTATGACGACAGAGGAGGGGTCAGTCCATTTGTCTTCATGTGAGACTCTGACTCCCGGCCTGTCCTTGGAGAGCACAAAAACTGCTTTGAACCCTCATTAGAATGTGTTTTTCTTCACCCCCATAAAAATAGTTGAACTCTTCACTTAGACACACCTTACAAAACAGTAATGACTCTAGATAAAATCATTCCTCACACTTCCATAATTAGTCTGAGGCCTGGGTGCAGGAGGGAGAAAGGTCCAATGTTAAATACTGGAAGGCTTCCGCAGTTTTATATGTCACATCCGAAAAAGGAGGAACTCCAACAGAAGGCCATTTCTCATGGTTTTCATTATCGCATAGAGTTAATCAAAAACAGTGCAACCCCAGGCAAATATCACCCCGGGATAAAAAGTATTAAAGAGAAATAAAACAACTTAGTCACTTGGACACTAATTAACCTTGAGAATGCCCAAAGCAATAGAAAATTCAATGCATTTATCTGCGAGATATTTTCACCTAAATCCCCGTGAATGCAGACCTGACAATACATGCAGTAGACATGATACACCCGACGCTGTGGTGTATCACCACCAAATTGGCCAATGCCTTTCCCCGCTCTGTCCTTTGGTCACCTGAGGAGTTCTAAATCTACACCTGCATCGTTGAATTCAGGTCGCATTTATTGGATCACGAGATACCCCACGCTGAAACGCTGCAAAGCTGTCTCTGAAGAGCATCACGAGCTGAAGCACGGAGTACAGTATGCGATCCAGATGGCGAATTCTCAAGGCGCAGGACCAGGAAAGAACATTTCCTAAAGAGTTGTTTGGGTTTCCCAGTCAGGCAGCTTCCTAGCTTGCTTTTACCTTTCAACACTTGCCAGGGTCGAAATGCAAAGAAAGCAATTAGGAGAGCTGAGAAATCGGGTTTGTGACAAGACTGCGGCTCTTTAAAAAACATCGTCGTTCCTGCTAAAGCAGCCAGGGCTACTTAACTTCTTGAGTTGCACTAATTAATAATGAATAGGGTGCATTTAGGTAGCTCTATTTGCTTCACCCCCTATTGCATGCAAGCTCATACACGCAGATATTATTTACATATAAAGTACACCTCTCTGCTATCTAAAATTTGCAGGATAAGGAATAACCAGTGAACTAATTCGTGAAATGTGTTTATGGGTCACGTGTGACTGATAAAACAACTGGTTAGAGTGTAGACGAATATCAAGAAAGCCAATGTAATTCCCTTAATTAAAATGTTAGACATCTAACTATGCCACAGCACATTTTAATCAAATAAAAACCCAGACCTTATTATTAAAGACAAGTACTTCAACTGCTGAATTTTAAAGTAACTTAATTGTATATGGAAAATGTGGCTTGAAAATATAAACACAATTAAGACAATTTGTTTTAGGCTTTTTCTTCAGCCCATTTTGGAGGAGAAAAGCCTTGCATGTATCTGAGATTAGATATTAATTTATGGCTCTTTTCAGAGTATTTCATTAAGTGCTGTTGATTATTCTTGCACAATAAACAAAACTATCTTCCTTCCATATTTTTGGAAAGTTTTCTTTATGTCAGTCCCAAATGTCTTTAGAAGAGGCCAAAATCTTCAGTTGTCATGAGATACTTAACACGATATCCACTTCAAGGATTCAGCAATCACGTATTCTACTTATTTGTTCTAAACTCCGAAGACAAACCACCAGCTTCCACTAACTTATCTGAACCAGGGTTCAAATGAACAAAATGTAAGTGGAAAATAGTTACTCATGGTACAAAAACAACTTCAGGGTGAGCCTACTGGTAAAATAGGACTTCTCAGGGACATGGAAGATGCTGTGTCGCTTTGGTTTGGAACTTATCTGGGTTTGGAATCAGGTTCAACAGACTTCAGTAAGAAGTCCTTGTAGACAACAATTATGGTTTTACTTGTTTGTCTGACTTATTTATTGTTTCCGATCACCAAGACACACACAAACATTAGTCTCAAGCCCAAAGCTCTAAAATCAGTCATTCTTTAGCTGGTGAAATTCTAATCTCATTTTATTATGTTGTCAATGAGCTGCAGAGATTCGCCTTGGCTTGTTAACATGATAGCAGACAGATGAGAAGAAATAAAAAGTACTGGCCTGTGAAAGCCAAATCAGAGAGCCAGACGGCAGGGATTCTCGAGTTACTCAGGTGAGGCCCTCAGCCCCCAGCCAGCGATCCCACCAATGGCCGGAGTGCCACAGGTTCCGTTTGGGCGATCCGAACTTTTAAGACGTGGCATTCAGAGGGCTGCATAAATGGCTGAGAATTTGCCTTTTCTTTGTAAGCTTACTATACAATAAACAAAAGACTGGTATTCGACACTAACTAAACAGAGAGAGGGGAGAGACACTAATGCTGGAAGAATGTATTCAAGACACAAATCTTTACATGGCATCGGAAGAACTTCAGGGACCTACATTTCTTAAGCACAGGTTTTTTAGTTGTCCTTTGTTGTAAACTTATTTGAATTTACCAAAAACCATACTTATTTACATAAACATCTAACTATAAATCACCCAAAAATAGGCAATGCTTTCCTACAGTTAAACCTCAATAAAATATAAGCAAGTTGCAGCTTTTATTATTGACTAAAGGATTTCAGAGGAAGGGTACTTGATAATGCTCTTTCAAGAAACATTTTCTGCTAAGACATTAGTATTGTGTTTAAGAACACTAAATTCTATAGATAATATTTATTTTTGTTTTCCCTTCTAGAACGCTGGTAACTGCTTCTAGGCTTTACCACCAATTTAAACAAACCTTGATTTTTAAGTTGATTTATGAAGCTAAAGATGTTTGTTCTAGTGTTCCTCTTTTTTTAACATGTTACTTTATAATTTTCTTCATTTGTAACATTTTAACTTTCAAAGGAAAGTTTATTCTAAAAGTTTATCATCATTAATATTTAATTATCAGCCTGGGCTGGTGTGGCTCAGTGGATTGAGCACCAGCCTGTGAACTAAGGCGTTGCTGATTCGATTCCCCATCAGGGCACATACCTGAGTTGAGGGCCAGGTCCCCAGTAGGGGGCGCACAACAGGCAGCCACACATCCATGTTTCTCTCCTCTTTCTCCATCCCTTCCCCTCTCTAAAAATAAATAAATAAAACCTTCAAAAATATATATATTTAATTATCAAATTTCAGGATTCACGTTTATTTTGTATGACTATTTACATCTATTAGAATAAGAAAATCAGCTGTGAAAAACAAAGTACTGACTAGTAGTGCCATCTAGTATCACAAAGAAAATGGTGTTCAACTACTCTGCAAAATGTTGGGAAATGTACAAAGTCAGCTAATATACTCTCTCCTTGACCCATTTTCGGGGACACAGACAACAGTTGGTGATCGGGGGTGGGAAGGCAATGGTGGAGGGGATGGGGGAGGGTCTAGGGAGGATAAATGGTGATGGACGGAGACTGGCCTTGGGGTGGCGAGCACACAACACAGGGTACAGATGATGTGCCGTAGGCTGTGCACCTGATGCTCATGTAATTTTATTAACCAGTGTCACCCCAATAAATCCAATAAAAAGGAAAAAATCACCAAAAAGGGAACAAATTAGGGGTCGATCTTATCCACACTTCTCTTATTGTTTATGTGTGTGCATATCTCTTTATAGCAACTTTTGTTCTTCTCTTCATGTTGCAGATAAATAGATGCTTATGGTAGAAATATAGAAATTACAGAAAATTACAAGGAAAACGAACATTAGAAAGCATTTGCATTTCCTTCCAGTCTTTTTTCTCTTTATATATTAATCATATAAATGATGGCTAAATCCTGCTTTTTCACTAACATACTGTGGTCATTTCTCCACACCATTAAAAAGTTCTCATAAATAAACAAACAAACAAAAAAGCAGACAGGAAGAATTGGGAGAAAAGCACACCAAACCTACATAGAGCTAATATACTACATACAGGGCCCAGCACAAATAATGCCCCTTTTTTATTACAAAATCTTTTACCACAAAATCATAAGCACGTAATTATGTAACACTCGAGCGCACCATGTGACATTTTAGGCGAAGCGTTCAAACTAAAGCTATAAATCACTGCACCCACATATCACCCTGCCAACCACGCTCACGCAGGCCTTACTTCCGCTGGACCCTATATAATAAAAATGACACTTTCTCAGAAGAGACTCTGAATGAGGTAACTTCTGCTTTGCTAGCTGCCCTGCCACTATTTTCCCTCCGATTTAAGAAAACACAATAGAGAATTCAAATAAATAACAGTAATGCTAGTGTGCTGAAACATTGACTACGACCTAATTATAAAACAAAAGCAAGTCATTCACCACCGTCAGTGTTTTACTGCAGGTAACACCTTGAGACACCTGGTGAAGGAGCCAGACCGGTGAGCATTTGGGGTGATAAATTCAGAAACTTTGAGACGTGCCGGGAATAAAGATGCCACAGGTTCAGTCCAGGATGAAGGTGAGGAGTTATTCCCAGTATCTTTGTTAAGTGGCTTCTTACTTGTCAGCGCTGTCATGCTGGGCAAATCAGATCATTTGTCCGAGACCCAGTTTTCTCATATGTAAAATGGACAATGACATCAAGTCCAAGCCTAACCCAAGGTGACAGTGGGGACGGAATCAGTAAAAGGCACTCAGCACAGCTCTTGTCACATAATAAACAGTCAACAAAAACATGTTGTTGTTATTAATGTTTTTACTACTCCTCTCATCTCGGCCTAGACGTATCCCGGGAACTGGACGGGTCTCACAGGCTCTGAACTCCAATTAAGCCTGACGAGGGAAGCCAGTCCCCGACCATGAATGTGGAGGAGCCCACAGCTCCCGGCTAAATGACAGGAACAGTCGGCACTGCTCTAGTAAATACAGGAGTGTTTGTCACTGATGGGAAAAGGGACGATATTCTAACACATTTTTCTATGTAACACATACATATTAACAAGTTAACTGTGATCAACCCATTTGTTTAACTCTTCCTCCAAACTTTAGATTCCAATTTAACCTATCACTGGCTGTCATAGATAACTTTTGTCACTAGTTTTAGTCTTTCCCCTAAAATATAGGTTTTGATGTCAGGAAAATGAAATGCATCTCAAATGTGTAATCCACGCTTCAGCTAGTCTCCGATAAGAAATACTGCTCTTACTACAGCTGTTACTCTTCCTCCTTTTCAACTATATTGGGAATCTGAATTATTTTTATAATGAAAAAGAAGCTTGGTGAAGTTCTATTTTAAAAAGCTTTCATTTCTCAGCTTCCAAGTGAAAAACAAGCATTGAAGCATCATGGAGAAGACGATGTCTGCCTCGGAGGACAGCGCCAGAGCTCAGCTCGGTGCTTCTGCTTGTGTCGTTACCTTTGTTCCCGCCTCCACATGTTCAAGCATCTGATAGACCAATAAAAACACTTTATTTGCAAGCCAGATTAGTGCTCGTTTATCATACATGTCCACAATTTTGATGTTTAGTGGCCAAAGCAAGGAGTTTGAAGGCCATGTGGGACTTTTCTACTGGGCTGAAAGGAGAGTAACTGATACGAGGAAGGCGCCGCCGGCAGGTGGGTGCTCTGGAGTACGAGAACCCTTGGTTCCAGCCCTGCCCTGCTTCTGATGGGACTTGCACAGACGGAATATGCGCAGATGAGAATGCATTTTGCCTTAATAATTGGCAGTCCTTTCAAATATGAGATTTTTCTTCTGGGCCTTCATCAGACGGACATGAGGGTAAGCACCTGTATGTGGAAGGAGGAGACTTGAAATGTATGCATTTAGCTTCATGAAACTCCACTTCCCTTCTAGTCTTTCTTATTTTTCACTTGCCTTCTAGTCTTAAGGTGATTGTCCAAACAGTTCCTATAATTTTCAGTAACTTTTAAGAAAGTTGTCTAAAAGGGGGGGCTAGCTGAATTTGAACTTTGTTGCCATGACTCTATCTTCTCCCAGATTCGCCATCAGACCTCCGATTAACTTTTCACGGTAGACTGAACAATTGGCCCCAGCATTTCCTGTCTCCCTCCTCCACGCTCCCGGACATGGAACTTTGACGTTGCTCCCACTGAAGATGCCATATCTGCACACTCCATGACTTGGGGAACCAAGTCATGTGGCTTGCTTTGGACAATGGAACGTGAGCAGAAGTGACCATTCTTTTTTATATCTTGAGATTCTGATATCATTATAAGAAGAATTTACCTAACCTAGGCAACCAATCAAAAAAGGTTGAGAAATACACAGAAGACAACTAAGCTCAGCCTACAGCTTGAGGCCAAGCCTCACCGACCCCACACTACATAAGCTCGACTCTGGCTGACTTATGGATATATGAGCAAAAACAGTAATTGCCGCTATTACGCCCATGTTCTGGAATGGTTTGCTAAGCATCTCTGACCAACTTTACTCCTACTTCGCATTTTCTAATCGTTTAACCTCTTTTTTATGTCTTCTTTAATTCCTCATATGTTTTCTCACATTTAAGATTGAACATTGTGATCTTTTAGAGCTGAAACAATTCAGGTCAAGCCAAAAGGTCATTAAGTTTTGCTTTTGTTTATTAGTTTGCATAAGATAAACTAACATTATAAATATATTGCACAGATGAAGTAGATCATGTTTAAAATTATGTCATAATTATCAATATCAATATTGCCTAGATGTATAAAGTTATATGCTTTTCTAGTTTGTTATGCTTGTTTTTTTTATAAGATGCCCTCATCAACAGACACTGCATGTTTATGGGGGATAGTACTAAGTTAAGAGACCTATTACAATTTTTAATTTAACTAAATCAATCTTAGAATTTTGCAGTTTAAGTAATACTATGTAACATTTTGGTGGCTGTGAAAAAAGTAATTTAATATTAGATAAGAAATGCACCCAAACATGTAATTTTTAAGGAAATTTAAGTGATTTGAAGCGAGTAAGAAACCAATGCAATTCCTAAGAAAAAAACATTTATTATGAATAATTTAGTTTCATTGGATACCAGCCTTAACAGTATGATTTCCTTATCTCATAAGTGTTCAAACACTGATAATCCTCATTATTTTCTCAACTGCATCCATTCAGTAAATTTTAACCGTAAACATGCTATTTGTGCTAGAAAGTGTGCATGCCATATTTTAAATTGACTGATACTTTGCATAGATATTTATCTTTTTATATTCTTTATTGTATCATTGCATCCTAGACATATTTCTTACAGGATACTTTATGTATAATCAGGAAAAAAAGCTGAGTGTGTACTTTTTTCCTGAACTACTCTTTTAAACCTGCTATACTTCCTGTGAGCCGGCAGGCTCACAATATTCTAATCATGCCACGTCCCCAGCAGAGCTGTATTCCTGAAATGATAATGTAAACTACTCATTTTTAAACTTAAATAGTTAAAGGTCTTCTCCATTGCTTATGGGATGAAGCTAACATGCTTGACTTTTTTATTTAAAAAATTAATAGTTCTTTTCCTGTAGTTTCTCAGCTTCATGTTTTCCCACTTCCCCTTCAATAAAGCAGTCAAATGGCAGCTGAAAAAGTTTTAAAAAGAAACAATAGAGGCTCAAGGACAATAGGTAAGCAATTTTGTAAATTTTATTAGAAATGATCTATGCCAAGTTGGAGGGAAATTTCTAGTGACATTCAGGAGGCCTTTATTGGCATCCCTTTCTTTTTAAAAAGTTACTTGAAAGATGTCATTGCAATGGCAGATGCTGCAAAACCAGAAGATCTTAGTGACCATCATGAATGGTTAAAAGATAAATGTCACCTTGAAAGAAATTTAAGCAATTAATATAATCCAAGAGGGGTGAACATAAAACTCTACTGACAGGTCTGAAAACAAACACAGTTACAAACAGAGCGTGAGGGGGATCTGACAGTACACAGGTGAATAAAGTGTAATAGATATAGTTCCCAGCTAACTTTAATGTTTGTTTATTAAACCTCAGGGATCACTTACCTCTGTTTTAGATTTTGAGGTAAAAGGTAGGATAAGTTATAACCCAGTGCTGAAGGGGCTTACAGTCTCGAGAGCAAATAATTAGACAAAATATGATATAATTTCTTAATCAGCAAATTTATTCTTGGCTTACACTAACAGAAATACAATCTCAAAAATTTGAGAGGGTTATTTTTATACATGTGCCTCACATAAAAAATACAGATAAACTGAAGTCAATTCAGAGTATAATCAAGATTATGAGAGTTAAAATTTATCATATGAAGAATTGTGCAAGTTTATTTTACCAAAAAAAAAAAAAAACCTAGATGGGAAACTAAGAATTCAAAATGATGGTGTGGATAATATAATGAAATAAAAATAATTAACTCTCACTGAACATAACCTATGCACTAGACCTATGCACTGCATCAAAATTATGTAATTCTACCCTAAATGGTTTGTTCTATTTTCACTCCTATATTTCAGATAAAGAAATGAGGTTTCACATACCTGGTGTCTCCCATGGTCACAGAGTTTTGAATAGAAGCTTCCAACCCAGGTTTGTCTAATGCAGACACGACTTAACTTACTAACCATAAGGCTGCCTGATCTGATGATTGGTTCTCTCCAAATATAGGAGTCAATATATTTAAAAAGGATTATATTTGCCCTATAACAGTATCATAGGCATCTTAAAAATAACATAGCATAATTCAGAATCAGAAAATTTAAGTTTGGGATTTATACCTGTCACTTGCTTGCTACACAGCTTTGAACAAACTATGTTTTTAAATCTGTCTCGTTGGCCATAAAATATCTATAAATAGTAACTAAATTGTCCTATAAGGATGACATTTGGACCCAGTTATAACAAAGGAAAATATATGAAAGTATTTTGAAATGTATAAGGTACCATCACAATATTTATTATTTTTATTATTATTGTGCTTATTGGAGCTCAGCAAGGATAAATGGGAAGAAGCCATAAGTAATAATTTATGGACAAGCTTTTTAAGACTTAGAAGTCTCCAATGCAAATGTGAGTTTCTGAACTTGTATTGGTGGAGATACCCAAATACAGCCTACAAGAAACAATAGAGAAACCATAGTCCAAATAATAGTCCATTGGACTGGACTATTGAAGAAGAAATGTAGGTATCTGCTGGGTGCCTACAAGTTTTGGAAACATTTTCTTTTTCTTCAATTACATGTTTCTGAAAATTAAATGTATTTGTATAGCACATGTGTTTTTGGTTGGAGGAAGCCATTTTAGTTACCTTTTCTTTTTTAGCAGTGTGAAGTCATATACAAATCATTTTGGGGAAAAGGTCTCTGAGGAAGGCCTGCGGCTCTCCATTCCCATTATCGAAAGCTCTTACCAACACAGCCATAATGCCATAAATATTTTTTGCCACATCTCAGAATAAAAGTGCACACATTTTACTTGCCACTTTCACTATAGTTTTTTTAAAAGATTGATTTTGAGCTCCATAATAGTTAAAAATTACATCAAATTATATTCTCTAATGAATTCTAATGTATTTTCTTAAAATAGTTGCTAGTTATGTTTTACAGTATCAGTTTAGCATCTAGTTTAATTTTTAAGCTACATACTTTACTTTGCTTCCAAATAGTGAGAAACAATCCATTTCCTAAACAGCATTATAAGAACTTCTATCTTATCTTTCTTACTTCTCAGATTTTTTGGCCCACTGTAGAGCACAGTAGTCCATTAATGATGGATACAGATGGTGTCCATCTGGTACCCATGTTTAACTCTAAAATGGGGGCATAAGAATACTCTGAAACATTAGACATTCAAAGTCAGATGTGATCGAACAGCTCAAGGAAAAAGTTATTTGATCCATTCTGATTTTTTCCCAGCCCTCATCTTATATTACAAACAAGCTAGAGGATACATTTTTCTCTGAAAAATTTTCCGAGCTGTATTTTTCAATCCACAATCTTCTTCTATTCCAAGGCAGCTAACACATATCAAAATTATGAGTATCAACCAATTTTCCATTTATGACTTCTCTCAAAAATCTCTTGGTAATCACCCACACTGGAGACATCTTTTGAAACTTTGTTTTTAGCACAGGGTTCTTTGTCTAAAGAAAATTCAAGTATCTCAGACATGAATGTAACTAAATAAAAAAGGATAATCATTATTTCATAAAAATCTCATTCTGCATTGGGTTCTAAAGGACAGAAAAGATTGTGTTTCTCATCAGGGTCACGAAGAATCATAACTCTCATTTATATTCTATTGAGTTTATTTGCCCAAGCTAAAACATGTCATGACAATACCCTTCAAGGATGCTGTGAGCATACAAAAAAAGGTTTCAAAGCATTTTTCAGGTGTTCACAGAGGAATGTTAACATCAATACAAAGATATGCCATGCATTTCATGAGGAAAACAGATCTAAAAATTTCAGAAACAAAATAGAAACAGGAATAAATACTTGAAATAAACACTTCCAGGAAGACAATATATAAGAAGCAGATATCAGCATCAATAGTAAAATAAGTAAGTTAAAAAGTAAGTTGAAGAGCAATGTTTTAAATAAAATCTAAAGGAAAAAATGTTCTATGTTGTTGCCAATATAATTTTTTTAAATTGTCAGATTTTTATATGTACTTTCTCATGTATAAGTACTGGCTTCTATAAAACTTAGAGATTTTATTGTAATGAATATATTTGTGTGTGTGTGTAAATGGACTTGAGGTCAAATTCAAAAAGACTAAAAGTTATTTTTCTATCCACTATTTTCATATCTCAAAAATATATACAGATATAATGTTTTCTAGTCTTACATGCTTTTTACTCTGTATGATGATTACATAGTTTATTTCTAGATATTGTCCTAACCCCTTGCCCTCAATATTTGAGATAGTTATAAAACATCCAATCATCTAAAATATCTAAAGCCTTATTCTTGAAGACTTCTAAAATAAAGTTAATTACAGCAATTATTTACCCCCAGTGGATTTCACTTCACTTACAATTCTCTACTGGTAGTGAGTTCCATCAGTATTTTTCTCCTGTGTTCTTTTTACAAACTGTTGTCTGTTTACAATAAAATATAATCTATCTGAAGACCCAAGTATAAATGCATGAATACACATGTAAAATCATGTATATTGGAATGTTAGTATGCTGTGAGAGAGCCCTTAGAAACCACCTGGATTGTCCACGTTAACAATCAAGCTATCTATCTCGATATCCTATTGACGCCACCTCAGAGGGGTTAGAATGGTTACATCACAGAGACAATAACAAGTGGGGGAAGGGGACAGGGTACATTTTTTCTTAGGCTAGGCGTTCTCCTGTTGGCCACACCTTACAACATCACAAAATTGTCCCCAACCTTGTCAAAAGAATCCATTCATTTAAAAACCATAAACACATTAACAGTAAGCAAATTCACAACTGCTTACAAGTTCATCTTATCTCCTTCCTAAAGCAGTGATTTTCAATGTTTTGCATCTTGAGGCACACATAAACTCATTACTAAAATTCCACAACATACAAAAAAGACTGTTATGTTTTGCTGATCTGACAAAAGATAGGTACAACTTTGATCCATTCACATCAGACACCTATTGTTGTATTGGCTGCTGTCATTTTTTTTATTTGACAATCTAAGGGAAAAGAGGTCAGTGCTCCTGACTTAAGTAGTCAGATGTTGCATGTTTTGAAAATTTTTCTTTGCACACTGGTTGAAAATTGCTGCCCTAAAATATTTCCAATCTACAGTTGGTAAGAGTTACATAGTAGGTCCTACACTGTTAATATAAAAATAAATTAAAAACCAACTGGAAAGTTTTAAGTCTTCTCACATTTTTACTAACCAGATGTTCTCTCCCAAAACTGAAATTAGTAGCATTTTTTGGGGGGAAGAATCATATCATGTTGCTGGTATCGCTATTGAATAGGCATTTCTCTTTCTTCAGAAAATTAGTTAGTGATGTTTGCACTGTTCCCACCTACTAGCCCAGCCTCTGAGAGCACCAACACTCCCTCCTTCTCAGACCCGGAAAATGCCAATATTTAAGATCTCGCAGCCTGAAGTGGCTAAGGTCTTCCCAAGGGAGTTTTACCCCTGTTTGCTCCCTCCTTTCCCGATCACTGTGTACTTACAGACAAGATGGCGTATACCTGTGTCTTCAAAATTGAAAGAGAATAAGCTTTTGCATTAAATGCTCTTCAGAAACAAATTTACCCACCTGAGCTCCGGCCCACGGCTTCAGGCAACTGGAAACCAAAACAGGAGGTTTTCCCAAGGGGAGTGGCTCCTCATCTGGCTTTCTCCTTAGAAAAAGCAGCCACCCACCTGGGTGCTACTGCTTTGCTGCAGAAGAACAATTCCAATTTAATTTATGGCACTCAAACCTCCAGTTTAAAAGTCCTTCAGAAAAACCTAACAATTCTCAGGCACTTCTGAAAACTGTCTTGTACAATTTCTGATGTTTTCCCATGTCCTTCACAAGTGCCTTTCTCCCCAAATTGTTGTCCTCTTTTGTCCTCTTCCTAAGACCAACTTAGGGCTCAAGTTTCACATGAGAGTCCTTCCCAGGCCTGTCTCCTCAGTGCTCTCTGACCAAAAGAATCCATTGTACCTGGAGCTCCCTCTCGGAGGTAGATGTTATCATCTCCACTTTATAGAAGAAGGAAAAAGAAGATGCAGCAAGGGTCTTCGGCTTGAACAAAGAGAAAGAAAATGATGGAACCACAGACACAATATTATTTAAATGCTGCAAACTGCTAGAAGGAAACTAGCACCGACTGTTTTACTGTTGTGGGGTCCTTTGGCTGATGCGCATCCCTGTGGCGGAGTACCGGGCAGCGTCTGCACTTGACCCAGGTCTGCCCGGGGTTAAGAGAAAAGGCACTGTGGCTGCAGGGACATCTACAACTTGTTGAGTAACATGATCGCATTCGAGTAGATAGAAAGATGTCCATAATGTAAAAAAGTAAAAAAGGGAGAGAAAGAACAGATTTAGAATGTAGTTTATGCAGGATTCAGGATACACTGTGAGGCAGAACAATAGATGATTATCCTACCCTTTCTAATTTTTATTTATAATATTTTTTTCTATTATGATTGTGGATTTTAAAAAAGGTTGTATGGAAAATAACCTCACAGAGTGACCAGATCATCATTTCCAACGGGGCAGGTCTTGGTGGGCAGTCACAGCCCAGGCCTGCACCTTCTTCAGTGGAAGGCTTGTCTTGGCCCTATGCCAGCCCTGTCTGCTGTTTCTGTGTGACTAGGTTAACACACCTGTGACACATCCGCCCCCAGGAGAGCACAGAACGGTAACTCTGCCGGCTTGCTGTCGTCGCACACTCCCACGCCATCTTCCTTCTGTGTCGCCCTTCATTCCAAACACAGGAAAGACGCTGCAAACTGTCATTTCTCTGAAGCATTTATCTCATTCCATTCAGACCTTTCTTTCAGGAATATCCCATGTTTGACTCAAATTTTTATAAAAATTCACTACAGGTTTGCACATCCTTGTTCTTACACTGACTTGATAAAATATTCCAGCTTTTGTACAGGTTTCGGAGAGGGCCTGTCGGCTGGGGCATGAAGAGGTGGACAAACCCTGTAGGCAAAACACCACTAGCACTTTGGGTAAGAAGAACAGAAGTTAGAATCCTTCTTGCCTGGGTCGCTGTCATCACCACTACCCACCACCCTCCAGCTCCGACACACTCTTGGCCCAGCTCAGCTCAGCCTGCAAAACAGGTCGTGTTGCCCAAGCATGAGTCTGCCCACGAAGACCATCAGGAAGAAGAAGACAGAGGGGACAGACATGGGATTGGGGGAAGGCTAGGTAAACTCCTGAGAAAACGAACAAGGAAAACCTGCAGTTTTGCGAGCCTAAAGATGCCAGCCTGAAAGTAGTGGTCAACAGTGGACCACCAGTGGGAAATTTAATCAGAGGCCCCATAAGGGAGAGAGCCACACCAGTACGGGGAGAGGCTTGGCTGACTACAGAACTGGGATCATGGGCAGGGGACCCAGAGAAACTGTATGGAAAGGAAAGGCTGAAGCTGACCTCAGCCCTGGCTGAGCACCAACCGTGCTTCTCAGCCGCACGCAGACAGGCATACTAGCAGACGAGAAAACCTCGTACAGTCTAAGTTCAAGCACAACCTCTCCGCCAAACCCCGGGCAGAGCAGTTCTATGGGCGACCCTTAGGAAGCCAAACTGAAAATAAGTAAATAAACAGCACACACATCAACAGTGCCATTCCACGGGGAACACAGGTTCTGAAGTTTAATAACTCCAAAAGGTTAAAAAAAAAAAAACCAAAACAATAACAATGTCAAAATACAGGACAAAGACCTGAGCAACAGGAGGGGCTCTTACACCCTTGGTCACTGGAGGGAGTCTGAGGAAAAAGCTCAATGGTTACGACAGAGCTCGATGGTTGCGGCAGCACCCCCTTCCTTACCTCCCTCCTCCCCTTCCTCCAAGGGGTTCCCCACTTCCTGGCCTTCTGAGTGCACGTGGCTCACCTCGTGCCCCCTACGGGATTGCCAATCTTTCTTTTTCCTGAATAAATCTTTTGCGAAGGGAGTACCTAGTGACTTTGGCTTATCGTCAATAACAGAAACTCAGAAACACGGATCAGGATTGAGAGTTACAACAACATATTATGTAACACGTTCAGTTTTCAACAAAAATATTAAAAGACATAAAGCATCAGGAAAGTGTGACTCAGAAATAGAAGCAGTCAATAGCCATGGACTCTCGGTGTCTGTGCCCAAATGTTGGACTGAGCGGGCAAACACTCTAATGCAATTATTACGAACATGTTCAAATAATTAACAGAAATTGTGTTCAGGGAATGAAAGAAAACCATGATGACAATGATGCAACACATCACGTATCTTAGCAGATGAACTGAAGCTATAAAAAATGGAACCGCAGCACCCATTAATATTATTTTAAGATAAAATGCCATTGATAGTCCATTTGCTCTGCTTTCTTGCTTAACCTCATTTTTTAATATAAAATAGTATTTATAAAAGGTCCCCTGAAACCTACTTTTGCAATAATTGGTTTGATTTAACCACAAATTTTTGGGGGGGCCATGAAGAGTTTCAAGAGCATATAACTCTTGTGGTTGAGGTGGGAAGGCAAGATCCCAAAATTTCATTTGAAAATTTATTTTTTCATGGAAGCAACTTTTAGGCTAGCAAAAACTTCCCACACATAATGTCACTAGAGTTGTATGCAGAGCACACGGCATCCCAGGTAGAAATGCATGCTGAGGATCAACCCAGAACACAAGGGATATATCAGTTACTGCCCCCAAAATGGAAGGAGGGACCCAGCCCTTCCCTTTATCAATGACACCAGAGTCCAGAAAGTATAAATAACGTGTCCAAGTTCACATAAAGAATAGAAAAATCAAAGCTAAAAGTTAGATGTTCTGATTTCTAATCCAGTGTTTCTAAGGTTATTCTTGAAACTCAGGATTTAGAATCTGTGGATTGTGACAAATACATTCAAGTGATTTACATTAGTGTTTTAGATTACCAAGAACTCAATTATATTATGATTAATAGTACAAGTACACAGACCTCAATGTTTATTTTTTTAGGTTAGTATCTATTGAGCTGGATACTATTCTACATTTTATGTGTATTATCACATTTAATAGTTTCATGAGGTACTTATTTCATTTAAAAGTAAGAAAACTAAGGCTCAGAGATATTAAATAAATTATACAATGGTAGAGATAGAAGAATGGAGTTAATAATATTAATCACAAATAATTACTTTGAGCATTTACAATGTATCAGACATTCCTCTCAGCACTTTATACGTATTCACACATTTCATTCTCATGCCAAACCTGTGAGGCAGCCACGCACAGTTTCCCCATCTTCCAGGCAACAAAATGAGTGCACAGAGAAGCTGAGTGATTTTCCTAAGGTGACACAGCTAATAAGTGTGGGTGGCGGGATTCAATCCCAGGTAGTACTTGAACCCGCCAACATGGAGTTGAACTACATAGTCATGCTCTTATCTACTGTTCTCGTTGTACTAGGCTGGGCTTTTAAATCACTGTGTGGAAAGGTGTGCCCCCCACCTCAGTATTCTTCGAGCAGTTGTTGGCTCTCTCACGGAGTCTAAACAGCAGTACATGAATTAAGTGGTTTAGAGGAAAATTAATATGCTTTAGCATTGGATGCAATGATCAAAGATCTTCTTGTTCTGACTTTCTCTAGTATCAGTATCTATTGTGCTCTTTTGAAACAGTCATTAGTGACTTGTTTATATAGAGGCAGCTGAGATTCACTTCCGCCTCTAGTATCTCATGGCGGTGATCAATCTATATCTGTTAGTCAAATTACTGAAGCACCAAATTACAGTAGTTACATTAAGAAATAAAAAGTCACAACTTCAGGGATGATTTGATTATTTACTGGTATATATTAAGCACAGGAAAAATGAGATTGCATTGTAAGGAAAAACTCTTTATGTTTTCTATGGATGTAACAGTAATATGGAAATGTAACAGTGCAATTTTGAAAGTTAAAACATGAAAGGAAATGAATCAGGGTAATATAAGAATTTTATTTATTACATTTCAGATTATATTTACAAAACAATCTTACCTCTAAAATCATTTTGGACAATTAATAAAAATAAAACCTGGTACCAAAAAAGAATTCCTTATTAATAATTAATTTGATTTTGAAGCAAGAGTTTCCAAATATATTTAAGTTGTTTTTTCTTATTAATTTGGTGAATTTCAATCATTTGTAACATATGTCATACAATCTTTTCAAGTGTGCTATTCTTTTTTTTTTTTTGTATTTTTCCATTACAGTCTGTCTATAGTTGTCTTAAGAATTTATATTTTTCCTTCTCTACAATTTTTCAGTCTAGGAATTCTTCTAATTTTTTATTTATATTTTTATTCCTTTGTATCTCTTTTCCTTTACCTTTCTTCCCCCTACAATTCTCCCATCTTACTCAAAATACTCTTTCCCTCTTTCTAATATTTTTATCATGCTTTATTTATTTGAACTTTTCAGATAGAAATTAATATTGTCTCCCATGTTAATTTAAAAAGTGTTTGCACACATATAATGTTATTCATTCTCATAACAATACTATGAAATACATATTATTATTCCTTTTATTAATGAGGAAAATGATACCTTTTAGAGCTAAATGAGATACCCAGAATCATTAAGCTAGGTGACAGAAATAGATTTCTAACCCAGATATTGTAACTCTAAGCCACACTGTTTCTTCTACATCAAGATGGCAGAGAAGAAAATTTGCTTATTCACTTAATAAACATTAACCTAAATGCTTAATGATAATCTAATATGTGCTCTGGACTTTAAACACAGTCAGAGATGCAATTATTTAATTGAATGTTTATTGAGAACCTACTAAATAAAACTGTACAATGTATAGACCTTGGAGCTAAAGAAAAAAATAGGAAATTAAAACCCATACTCTCTCTCATGAAGTCACAGGCCAAAGAGCAAAGTTTGACATGCATGGAAAGAAAATAAATGCCTGATATTAAATAAGTGGGGAATGATGCCTTTAGATCTTTAAAGCTATGGGAACTTCATAGAAGAATAGGCCATTTGGAGCTAGAAGGTAGAAGAAAGGTGGGTGGATCTGGGTTGAACCCTAAATGATGGAGGTTTGCAGAAAATAGAAAGCACAGAGAAGACATTTCTAAGAAATGGAGCGGACAAACATAGAAGAAAGTATAAAAAAAGTATGAGGGTATTCTAATAACCTATAAAAACAAATAATGGTTACTACTGGGATCAGAACATAAAAGTATTACTGAGTACTAATTTATTAGAGGAACTATCAATATTAGGAATTAGAGGAACTAGATCAATACGGAAGAATGCAGATGCAAAATGCACCTACCACCCCAAGTACATAAAATAGCTAGCCAAGTGCAACAAAGCTATCTTTAATGAAGCTAAACTTCTGGACAAAAACAAGAGAGAACAAATCCTCCATGTACGAAATGAAGAGAAATTTTAAATCTGTAGCAAATTGGTAATTACACCATATTTCAGGCTTGGGAGCTGGCGTGGTCAGTGAAGTCTTAGGAGATCTGTGTGACAGTCATTGGCAGGGCCGTGACTTGGACAGGTCATCTGAAGAGAGTTGTTCCCCCACCTCCTTTTGCAATTTCACTCTTCATGCTTTTAGTTACCCATAGTCAACAGCACTCAAAACATGCTCAATGGAAAGTTACAGAAATCAACAACTTGTAAGTTTTAAATGGCACACTGTTCTGAGTAACATGATGAATTCTCATACCATCATTCTCCGTCCCACCCGGGACATTAATTATCTCTTTGTCCAGTGTATCCACACCGTATGCCCTCCTGCCCATGGGTCACTTAGTAACTGTCTAGGTTATTAGATCAACTGTTGTGGTATTGCAGTGCTTATGTACAAGTCTCCCTGATTTTACTTAATAATGGCCCAAAGCACATGATCTTTGCAATTCAGATATGTTAAAGAAAAGCTATAAAGTACTTTCTTTAAGTGAAAAGATATGTATGTATTTTAAAAACTCTGTGTGCTTGTGTGTGTGTGTATACACACATGTATATATGTCCCTCATTTCAGGCATCCACTGGAGATCTTGGAAGATACTCCCAGCAGACAAGCAGGGACTCCTGCAATGCTGAGAAGCAGATAGCAACTGTACCATTAACAAGGACCAGAAATACTTCTCCACCAACACAGGGATTTAGCTCAGAACTGAGTACTCCCCTCCCCACAACAGCAATCTATAAGAAGAGACAGAGTCACCGAGGACAAATCAGAACTCCAAATCTGTGTCACAAGCAAATGCGGAGCCCAAATTCACACCACATATATGATACAGAACTAACAGACTGAGAATATAATACAAAAACTGGTCCTGATCTGCTAAAATGCGTCCTTTCTCAGGTGTGAAAGAGCTTGATGGCATTGAGAACTAGCAAGAGGTAAAGGATGAAATAAAATCCATAAATCAAAAATCAAACACTGATTTTTTAAATTCATTTGGGAAAAATACATGTTCCCAAATAAATTAAAATGTTCATGATTTAAGAAAGACACATTTCTTTTTCTAGAAAGGTCACACCAAAGCCAGCAGAGGAATTTAAACAAATCCACTCATAGATATATCAAGTAATGTAATTTTCTTAAATCCTGGAAAATGCTTTGCCATTATTTCTGAGCTCATTTCTAATGTTCTCAGATTTTGCAAATGTTATTAGAAACACTGGAGTTCATCACATATGGAATGTCTCTTCAGCTTTTCTGCACTAACTATATTGACAGAGATGGCCTCAGTATCTTCTAATTGATTATCTATTTAGATGTATTTAGTTGAACTTTTAACTGAACTATTTCTATTTTTATAACTCAATTAATATATAAATTAATATATTAATATTAATTAATATATATTAATAACTCAATTAATATATATTTTTAAAGATTTTATTTATTTATTTTTAGAGAGGGAAGGGAGAGGGAGAGAGAGAGAGAGAGAAACATCAATGTGCGGTTGCTGGGGGACATGGCCTGCAACCTAGGCATGTGCCCTGACTGGGAATCGAACCTGCGATGCCTGGTTCGCAGCCCGCGCTCAATCCACTAAGCTACGCCAGCCAGGGCAATATATTTTTATAACTCAATTAATATATAAATATCAATTAATATATAAATATATATTTATATATTTTTAAATATATATTTATATAATTTATATATTTTTAAATATATATTTATATATTTTTAAATATATATTTATATATTTTTAAATATATATATATTTAAAAAATTTCCAATTCAATAATAGAGTAAAAGAAACACATTTTAAGGTATAAAAATACTTTAACAGTTCACTGATCAAGGCCCTTGCTGAAATAACTTACTAAAGCAGGTACCTTAACAGAAAGAAATTGAAGCCAAAGGAAGAGGTAACAAGAAATAATGATCAAAAGGATGCTCAAGAAACAGCAGAAGAATGGATGACGTCAGTGAAAATCTAAACAAAGAGATAATAAGCATTAAAAAAACCCAGAAAATCATAAAAATAGTCTGAGATGACTAACATAAGATACAGAATTAAAAATAGACTGGAAGGAATCAACGGCAAATTCTATAAAGTGAACGACTGATTCAGTAACTTGGAAAACAAGGTACAGAAAACACCCAATCTGAGCAGCAAAAAGAAATGAGAATTTAAAAACAAAGGATAATTTAAGGAACCTCTGGGACAACATCAAGCAGATAATGACATCCATAGTGGTACCGGAAGGAGAAGAAAGAGAAAGGGATTGAGAACCTATTTGAAGAAATAATGGTTGAAACTTCACTAATCTGATGAGGAAAAAAGACACACAAGTCCAGGAAGCACAGAGTCCCAAACAAGATGAACCTAAAGAGGCCCACACCAAGACATATCATAATTAAAGTGGCAAAGTTTAAAGATAAAGAGAAAGTCTTAAAAGTAGCAAGAGAAAGACAGTTTGTAACCTACAAGGGAGCTCCCGTAAGTCTGTCAGCTGATTTCTCAAGAGAAGTATTTCAGGCCAGAAGAGATGGACACAAAATATTCAAAGTGATGAAAAGCAAGAACCTACAACCAACACTACTCTACATAGCAAGGTTATCATATATAATTGAAGGAAAAATAACGAGCTTCTCAGACAAGAAAAAGCTAAAGGAGTTCATCACCACCAAACCAATATTATAAGAAATGTTAAAAGAACTTTAAGAAAAAGAGAAAAACATAAATATAAAGAATAAAATGGCAATAAGTGTGTACCTATCAATAATCAGTTTAAATGTAAATGAATTAAAAACTCCAATCAAAAGACATAGGGTAGCTGAATGAATAACAAGATCCATATGCTCGTACATTCTGTCCACAAGAGATCCACCTCAGAAGGAAAAATACACACAGACTGAAAGTAGAAAAATAGAAAAGATATTTTATGCAAATGGAAACAAAAAATGGGATAGCAATACTTACATCAGACAAAGTAAACTTTAAACCAAAGGCTATACGTCTAGTCAAGATGGAGGCACAGGTAAATACACCTCACCTCTGTGCACAACTATAGCAAAACATACAGCTACACTACAAAACAAACATCACCCTCATTTGTCAGAAAATTGAGCTGTGTGGAAGTCCGACAACCAAGGATTTAAAGGAGCCACATTCATCCAGACAGGTAGGAAGGGCAGAGACTCAGAGAGGCTCAGGGTCCCAGAGAGGCATGGGAATGGGAATGGGTGGTCCCACGTTCACATGTGGTAAACAAAAAAATGTGAGGGAAACCCTGGGAGTGACGGATTCCAGACCCAGTCCAGACCACCAAGCCCAGGGTCCCAGTACAAAGAAGATAAATCCCCAAAACTTCTGACTGTAAAAACCAGTGGAGACTTAAACCAAACGCTGTACTTCCAGTCAAGATGGAGGCACAGGTAAACACTCCTCACCTCTGGGCACAACTGCAGTAAAAAAGGATGCTCCAGGAATTCACTGGATACTTCAATGCCATAAAAAAAGACCCAGGCATTAAGTGAAATAAAGAAAAACCTACATGGAACCAACAGTAGAGAGGATGAAGCCAAGAATCAAATAAATGATTTAGAACACGAGGAAGAAAAAAAATATTCAATCTGAACAGCAGGAAGAAAAAAATAATTCAAAAAATGAGGATAGGCTTAGGAACCTCTGAGACATTTTTAAATGTACCAACATCTAAATCATAGGGGTGCCAGGAGGAGAAGAGTGAGAAATTGAAAACTTATTTGAAAAAATAATGAAAGAAAAATTCCTTAATTTGGTAAAGGAAATAGACATACAAATCCAGGAAGCACAGAGACCCCCAGACAAGATGGACCCAAAGAGGACCACACCAAAACACTTCATAATTAAAATGCCTAAGTTTAAAGATAAAGAGAGAATCCTAAAAGCAGCAAAAATACAAAATTACATATTGTCAACTGATTTCTCAAAAGAACTTTTGCAAGATAGAAGGGACTGGCAGGAAGCATTCAAGGTCATGAAAGGCAAGGACTTACATCCCAGATTGCTCTGTCCAGCAAAGCTATCATTTAGAACAGAAGGGCAGATAAAGTGCTTCTCAGACAAGGCAAAACTAAAGGAGTTCATCACCACCAAGCCATTATTATATGAAATGCTAAAGGGAATTATATAAGAAAAAGATCAAAATGATGAACATTAAGATGGTAATAAATTCACAACTATAAATAATTGAATCCAAATAACAAACTAAGCAAACAAGCAGAACAGTAACAGCATCATTGATATGGAGATCATTTAGAGAGTTACCAGTTGGGAGCATGAAGGGGGAAAATGGGGAGAAAGGTATAGGGATTAAGAAGCACAAATTGGTAGGTACAAAATAGACAGGGGAATGTTTAGAACAGTACAGGAAATGGAGTAGCCAAAGAAACTTATATGCATGACCCATGGACGTGAACTGAGGGAGGGGATTGCTGGTGGGAATGGGGATACTGGGTGGAGGGGGGCAAAGAGGAAAAAATTGGGATAACTGCAATAGCATAAACAATAAATTATATTTTTAAAAAGGTCATAATAAGAGACAAAGAGGGACATTACATAATGATAAAGGGAACAATCCAACAAGAGGATATAAATCTTGTAAACATTTATACATGCAACATAGGAGCACTTAAATGTATAAATCAAATATTGGTAAACATAAAGGGAGATATCAACAGTGATACAGAAATAGTAGGTGGGTTTAAAATTCATAAACATCAATGGATAGATCTTCCAGGAAATAATAAACAAGGAAACAGAGGTCTTAAATGACATGCTAGCCCAGATGCATTTAATTAATATTTTCAGAGCATTTCACCCCAAAGTAGGAGAATACACATATTTTTAAGTACACATGGAACATTTTCCAGAATAGACCACATGTTAGGACACAAAACAAGTCTCAATAAATTAAAGAAGATTGAAATTTATTAATCATCTTCTCCAACCATAATGGTATGAAACTAGAAATCAATTACAAGAGTAAAACTAAAAAACACACAAACATGTGGTGGCTAAATAATGTGTTACTTAACAATGAAGGGGCAAACAGAACCAAAACAAACAATCCAAAAATTAATATGGAACCTCATAAGACCCCAAAGAGCCACAGCAATCTGGAGAAAGAAAATAATGTTGGAGGTATCACATTACCTGATATCAAACTATATTACAAGGCTATCATAATCAAAACAGCATGATACTGGCATAAAAACAGACACACAGATCAAGGGATCAGAACAAATGGCCCAGAAATAAACCCACACCTATACGGTCAATTAATATTTGACAAAGGAGGCAAGAACATACAATGAGTACAGGCAATCAATTCAATAAACCATATTGGATAAATTGGACAGATATATGCAAAATATGAAACTAGATCATCATCTTCACCATTACAAGAATAAACTAAAAATAGATTAAAGACTTAAATGTAAGACTCAAAATCATAAAACTCCTAGGAGAAAACATAGGCAGTAAAATATCTGACATTTCTCTTAGCAATATATTTTTTTACATGTATCTCCTCAGTCAAGAGAAACAAAAGAAAATTGGACCACATCAAACCAAAAAGCTTATGCACAGCAAAGGAATCCATCAATAAAACAATAATACAACCTACTAAATGGGATAACATATTTGCCAATGATATATCCAATAAAAGGTTACTATATAAAATGTATAAAGAATTCACACAACTGCACACCAGAAAAGAAACCAAACACCCAATTTCAAAAATGGTCAGAGAACCTGAATAGACACTTCTCTAAAAAGGACATACAGATGGCAAATAGACATATGACAAGATGCTCAATGTCACTAATCATCAGAGAAATGTAAATTAAACCCACAATGAGATACCACACCACACTTACCAGAATTGCTACCATGAGTTAATGAACAAACAAGTGTTGGTAAGGATGTGGGTAAAAGGGAGCCATGGCGCACTATTGGTGGGAATGCAGGTTGGTGCAACTGCTATGAAAAATAGTATAGGGGGTCCTCAAAAAATTAAAAATGGAACTGCCTCATGACCCAGTGATTCTATTTCTGAATATATATCTAAGAAACTCAAAACACTAATTCAAAAGAATATATGCACCCTTATATTTATTGCAGCATTATTTACAATAGCCAAGATATGAAAGCAACCCAAGTGCCCATCAGTACCAAGTGGGTAAAAAAGTGATGGTACACATATACAACGGAATATTGCTCAGCCATAAAAAAAGAATAGAATTTTACCATTTGTGACACATGGAGGGACCTAGAGGGTATTATGCTGAGTGGAATAAGTCAGAGAAAGTAAAATGCCACATGATTTCACTTACGTGTGGAGTCTAAAAAACGAAGTAAAAGAACAAACAAAACACAGACTCTTAGACACACAGGTTGCCAGATGGGAGGAGGGTTGGAAGACTGGGTGAAAAGGGTGAAGGGATCAAGCAGCACAAACTGGTAGTTACACAACAGTCGCGGGGATATAGAGGACAGCATAGGGAATATAATTAACACTACTGCAATAACTATGCATGGTGGCAGATTGGTACTGAAAGTGTAGGAGGAACACTTTGTAAATTAAAGTATATAATTGCCTAACAACTATGCTGTACCCCAGGGACTGATATAAAATAATACAGAATACAAATGGTAATTGAAAAATAAAATTTAAAAAGAAATACATCAAGTGAATAGCATTTTAAGAACAATTTGAAAAATAATCCTCTTAAATCTTTCTTAGAAAGTTATCTTTTCAAAAGCAATAAATAAATACAAAGAAGACTTGAATAATACATTTACATATCACTCTAATATCTATATGTGGGATTTCATGTCCTAAAAAATAAAGAACATACATTTTTTTGAAAATTATATATTTATTAAAAAATGATGAAATGCTAGCAAAAAGGAAGCTTTAACAAAGCCAGAGATACATCATCATGCATGTCATATGTTAATATATAAAGTATAACAATTAAAAAAGTTTACTATATTATCCTTAAAAATTTTTTAATGAATTACAGGTTAAAAAGTGAAGAGGTTCAGAACAGGCCTCCCCAAGAAGCCACTGAGGCATGTGCGTGATTTTGAACTGACGGCCATCGAGACCCTGCAGGCCCAAGAGAAACTTTTTCCTCCGCCTTAAAGAACTTAAATTTGGACCTTACCCATAATGAGCTACTGCCAGAATAACTTTTTGTACCCTATCTACAGGGCGGGGAAAACTATCCCTACACATTGCTCTCACCATCCAGCACACGACCCTTCTGAAGCCCCTGGGCACCTCACTTCACCTTAGCTCACAATGCCGTCTCTACCTCAATGAAACTTTCAGTCTCTGATCCTCTCATGTCTGTGGTGTTCCCATGTGTTTGTATGTGGTTCTTTTCTCTTGTTAATGTGTCCCATGTTGATTTCATTAGTAGACCCCTGGAAGCACCTAGAAGAATAGAGGAGGATTTCTTCTTTACCCTAAGAAAAGTAATTGAGATACTGTCAAATACCTATAGAGGTAAAACACTGAAATCAGTATAAAATAAAACTCATGGGATACATCTAAACAATTATTTAAAAGGAGAATTATAGCCTTACATAAATACATTAAGGAAAAAGGCAAAAAACAGCGATTCGCCATTAAAGTCAAGAGGCTAGAAAAGAAAAACTCAGTAAATTCAATCAAAATAATAGCAAGAAAATAAGAGTACAAATTAATAAAATAGTAAAGTAACACCAGAGATCATTTTTGCTCTTAATCTTAGAAAATATTAACAAATCTCTGGGAAGATTGATTAAAGGAAAAGAGCAAATAAATATTATAAAGGAAAGAGCACATAACTACAGATTAAGACATGATTAAAAATATAAGGAAATTCTAGGACCTACTTCACTCTAATAGTTTTGAATTCTTTGATGAAAAAATAAGAAAAGTCATTCAACTTATTTTTGAGACTAGTATAAACCTGACATTCAAATCAGAATTAAATTTCAGCTATAGTTAGGTGCAAAAATCCTAAATGAAATATTAACAGGTAAATTTCAAAAATATGAATAAAAATCATAACTAACTGGGTTTTCCAAATAAAGCAAGGATAATTCTAAATGAGACAATTCCTTATTCCGGGATACCACATGAATGGTTTAAAATGTAAAACTCCAACGACCTTGTCAATGTTTGTTACATACATGTTGTATTCAATAAGACTACTCACTTGAAAGCAGCTACAAAAATCGTAATCAACTAAGAACAGAAACAGTTAGAGTAAACATTGCATTTAATAGCGAAACTTTTAAAGCATCCCCAATAAAGTAGGGAAGGATTCTTTGAGGTACTAATTAGACCAAAAAAAAAAAAAAAAAAACCCAAAATGTTAAGAAAACTGGACTTAAGGATTTAAGGATGAAATAAAGAGGCATTTCCTTTTCTCAGTAGCTCTGTGAATGGGCAGCCCACACTCAGTCCATACACAGACTTTCTATTGAGGGCAATGGGATTAGTGTGAGGTTTAAGTACAAAACAAGCAATTGAGATCTGCCCTTTGTTTGAAAGATTTCCTAAGCAAGACGGTAAAGAGGGCCAGGAGCTCCATCCTCCTGCTGGAGGGCCAAGCCCTCATGTTTAAAACCGTATGAACTCTTTGGGTGACCAAACCTGTTGTACTAATAAGTTAGGCGGGTAACGTAATTCCCAAACATAAAAGTTTTTCAATTTTAAAAGCTTTTTTTATGGCCATTAAACATTTCAGACAAATACTCATTATGAACTAATTGGTAGCAAATGTTAATTTGAAAACTTAAGCTGGCTTTGAGTTATAGTGGTTTGGTTTTGAGACTTAAAAACTAAAATAATGAGAAAAATTGTGTGAGCATCTTTTTATGCTTAAAATTTTAATCAGCAAAACTTATTGTTCTTTAGATGCCAACTCTTAATAAAATACGCCTTCTCGTCCCAGGGTTAGGGAAGCCTCTCTAAATCCTTTGTATCGTTAAGATAATTTCTTCTGATGTGTCTCCCCGCCTTTTCACTGTCATTCCCTAGATCTGCTGAGACATGTTTGCAAAATTCCCTGTAAGTTTTGAAATCTTAAGAATTAGAAACAGAGATTTTCTACAGAGGTGTCCAACCATTCTTAGGATTCCTTTACCTATTTCTGTTCTATTTTTTTTTAATGTATGAAGCATCACGGTATGGTCTAATCTAAACATCTCAGTAATTAATTCCCTCCTATCTATCAGTACTAGATAACACAGGCTGCGTGTATTTCTTTTCTCTCATTGACTCCGCATCTGTCGTCCTTGCATAATCATGTTCTCATCCTTTATCGGGTTGTGGGAGGGGAGAGAGGGATAGCAGGTCCAAATCTGTCTGCTCACACACATATTTTTGCTCACACAACATGTCCTGCTGGCCACTTCTATGCTTTTCTCCCAGCCTTGTCTCTGCTACTCTGTTCTCATCACTTGCTTTAAATCTTGGCTTAAAACCCATCTCCCTAAAGGCCATTCCTTATTAGCTTTACTTAAGATAATTGCTACTCTATATTCCTCCGTTTAAAGTCTTACTTGTGGATTTTGATTGCCATGTACATTGGTTAAATGAATACATTTGCTTCTGGATATTTCATCACATCTCAAGCTTGATGTGTGAATCATGCTTTCTTTCCCTCTTTTCTTACTTTTTCCTTCCTTTTTTGCTTCCTTCCTTTCTTCCTTTCTACCTTCTTTCCTTCCTCTTTCTCTTTTACTTTCTGTGTTCCTCCCCCTTTCTCTCCTTTCTGTACTTATTTTATTTCTAGAACTGACTACAAACAGTTACCCAACAACAAATCCAATTTTTATTTGTAGGTATTATAATAAAATTAATTATATTACATATGAAAGTTAGCCATATATTATTTAGAGGCAATATAAGAAAAAGAAAAGAGATTCCAGTTAGTCTGTTTTCCGGTTTAGCTTTTAGTGCATTTATGTTTATATCTAAGGGAAGCGTACAGCAAGCTGCTTACAAAGAGTTCAGTGCTAAGACTATACTTTCAGGGATCATTTCTATAGTTCGTTACAAAGAGTTCAGTGCTGTGCTGTGAGTATTCAAGTCCCAGCACAGCCACTCACTGGATGCTTTGAGCTAAGTTCCATGACTTCTCTTCCACTCAGTTTTTACATCTGTAAAATGGAAATAATCACAGCATCCATTGCTTAATATTGCTATGAGAATTTAAAAATTGATATGTGGGCAGCTGATATAAATGCTATACAAGTTTTAGCTGTCACAGCTTAAGAGTACCTTGTCAAATGGATCTAAACTACAAAGAACCCTGGAACAAAATGGTCTCTCATGGCTAATTTCCAAACACTGTACTTAACTATCATGAGGCCATTTCAACCTTTCTCAACCCATCTTAGTACAACCAAACTTACATTACTATGAGAAATATTAATGTATGTGATTTGAACCCTACAGAAGAATGCAATACTAAATGCAACATACAAAAAAAATGTTACCTTTAAAAACATTAAAAAAAACCCTACATCTGAAACATCTCTGACTCCAAGCATTTTAGATTATATATTTTTATAATTTCCTTTATATTTCTGCTCTTATGTGATATCAGTTCAAAGTGAAGGATTATTTCTGTTTCTGAATGTAAGTAAGTCCAGAGAAGCCTTCTTATCTTTTTACCCATTGTGCCTTTCATCCCTCTTCTATTTCATGCATCTCCTATCATCCTATGACAGTTGGGAATCGCATTCAGAGATGAGTGACAGAAAACTTGACTCCAGGGCCTTGGCTATGCGTTTATCTCTATGCTGCAGTAAGAAGTCTAGTGACTGGAATTGCAGGGTAGGTATGGCAGCCCTATAATGACATTCTCCTAATAGCATCAGTGTCCCAAGGGAAGAGGTGACCCCAGCAGATGTCCACTTACCTGTTATTAGTCTGAGCTGTGTTATAAGCTCTCTCATAGTGGCAAGAAAGGTCAGGAAATCAAGTTATACTTATTACAAATTCTAAAGCAGAAGCAAGAAAACGTAATTGGATTGTAATGGACATTAAGTCAGCCAACCTGCAGCTTCCGCTACTCTGCCCATGCCCACAATGACAGGTGGTGGAACTGAGTAGGAAGACATTGTCATCATCAGTGCTTCAGGATGAAGGGAAATGTTTAAGATTCTTTATGTTCCTCGCATGCTAATGTGAGCATGTTAGTATCTCTAGTTGCTTCATTGGATGGAAAATTGAATCTTTTAACCTCCCCACCCCCAATCAGAGCTCCAAGTTGTTAGCTTTGTGGTGTTTTGTTCAACCTTTTCCCATGCACCAAGCTACATGAGAGCTGTCCTTTGTCTTTAACTTACATGAATGTGAGCATGTGTGAGCATCCGCGATTCTCTGAGAGTTTATCTGTGGATATGCTTGCACACAGTGTAAGAAATGAGATAAGGCTGAGGATGTACGTGTAAGTCTGCATTTGTTTGGGGTCACTTTTTCAGCCATTCCCAAACTGAAGGAAAAGCTGTTCTTACCAAGGAAAATTGAAAACATAACAGTCCATCTCTCCGTGATGTCTTCTCCTCTTTTCTTATGAACTTTGTCTGAGAAACTTCCACTTCTCTCCAACTTTGTCCCTGATCCTTTCCTGGTGCTAATGTCTCCTCAGCAACGAGTAGAAGATTTACCGGAGCAATCACTGAATTAGGAGTGCTGTGAGCCAGTGAAATATAGCCCACAAAATGTGTCCTTAACTATGAATTCACAAATAGCTCATTAGCATATTACCAAATTCCACTATGCTTCTCTATTCCACTAACTTTACAAAGAAATATTCCATCTATTCCTCCAACAAGCCTACTTTGAAGAGTAGTTGCTTTCATTGATTGACCACAAAAAGTCATAAATGTTCATGTTGGAAGGCTAGAAAACATTAAGAAACTATCAGCATATATAAATGATCTGATTTTCTTCTTGTGATTATTTTTTATGATACTCGTCTGTGTTTAATTTAACTGCTATTGTGTTGCTGAATTAGTCCTTTTTATTTTCCTCTGGGATTTTTTCCCTTTTCCCTTTGTTAGCCTACACAGTTCAACAGCAACAAATTCCCCCTTCTTGTTACTCTGGTTAGGAATGTATCTGGCTTATCTGACCCCAGTTATTCCCATAGGAACACCAATATGAGCTCTTCCTACACTCAAAATTAGCCATTCATTCTCAGTCTTCATTACTTTACAAAAAGTACAAAAATCCATAATTTGACCTCTATTTTTTGCCCCTGCAGCTACCAACCATCATCCAAATGTCTCTTCTAAGGAAATTAATTTAAATCACCTTTTTCATACCAGAATAAATTCTATCAGTGAATATTTAGTAGTCAGAATTATCTGTCCTTCTTCAAAAAACCTACAGAAAGGGAAACCCTAAAACTTCACAGAATCATAAAACCAAAAAGGATTCCTCTGAGGTCATCTAGTCGGTGTTCTTACCTCTGGGATTAAACTGTCCCAGAGTGACTGATTCTCATATGCTTTTAATAAAAAACAAAGAAATAAACGTATTTTCCTTTTCTACTTTTTTCTTTGGATCCCAAGGCTCAGGAAGGATATGGCAGTGAGGAGTGTTATGTACCACCCTACAGCTCTTGATGGTAGGGTGCTGAAGGTAGAACACCACGTGACATAAACACGATTCTGACATAATACAAAAAGCCTTCTGTTTCCTAAAAATGCATGCTATTGCTGATAACATCACTTCCCTTCTGGAGATAACATTATCAACAAGTTATTGAGTCAATCGACCAACCCAGTTCATTTAAACCAACTAATTATTGTACTTGCTTCATTACATTTTTGTCTTTTCCACCAGCTTTATTTCCATTTCATTCTCTCAGTATTCCAGGTTCATTGATTGTATCTCCTCTGGCACCACCAACTTGTAAACACCACCATTTGTAGGTAAAATAAAATTATTTATAGACACCAAGTTCCAAAATCATCATATAATGCAAAAATCTGAGAGAGGTAAATTTGCTGCAAACCTTTTATGAGAATACCACATGGAAGTCTTTTCCTCTGTCTCTATAAATCCATCTCATTTCATTTTTCTCCCAGTGTTGAAAGAATGGCTAGTTTTGTTCTAGTTACATATCTGATAAGTACATTATTTGTGCTTGAAGGTCAAGGACATGAGGTACAAAAATTATAAATTTAACTTAGAACATGGGAATTACATAGCATGGCAAGATTCTCAGTTTACAGAAGTAAATAAAACTAAAACTAGTTGAGAAATCAGTAAAGCCAGGTATCTCCTATGTTTATTGCTGGACATTTAAACATATTCTCATAGAGTGAAATGTCAGACAGACTTATCCACACTATTTAGATGATGACGATGATGATGATGATGATGATTACTATTTGCATTATTATTGTTGTTGTTGTTGTTATTGTTATTTGGCTGAACTGAGGGCATAAACTGAATTCAAGTTGGTAAATAAACATGCATTTTATTCTCCCCATACTTCACTGAAATTACTCATTCCAAAATCACCAGTAGACTATTTTCAATTACTGGAACACTCTGGCACAGCTGAGACTACTGCCTACTTTTTCCTTTAATTATCATTCTTCCTTGGTTTCTTGGGTACCATTCTTTTCTGATTCTTGTGTTACTTTTTTGTGAATATACTGAGTCATTATAGATTTCTTTTTCTAAAACCAGCTCTTAAATATTACAATTTCCTTGTTTATTTCTCCTTTACATCTCTGACTCATTCACAACATCAGTTACCACCTTGATTTTTCTGATTTCCAAATGTGTATCCCTTAACCTGAGCTTCTGACTCATATGTGCTATTGTCTGTTTGATGTGTCTACCTGGACATCCCATTGACATCTTAAAACTGATCTCATGACCTTTGTTTGAACCACCTTCATGGGCATTTCTTTCCCTATTAATAATTCCACAGTTTGCTCACTTTCTAAATTTAGAAAACTGAGTAATTCCAGATTCCTTTAAGGCCATCAATCCCTATATAAAATTAGTCTCAACAATCTGCCAATGTAGAATATTTTTAAGACCTGTTCTCTGGTCTGTGGCTACTGCCTTTGTTCTAGCCAACATTATTTTTTCTTGATTTATGACAAGAAATTCATCCATCATCTCCCTGGTATCAGTTTTGTTTCTGAAATGCCAGGTGCAGTAGTGCCACCAGGATAATCTTTTGAAAGTGTTTAATGTAATATAATTGTTACAGGTTGAATTGTCTCCCCAAAAATCATGTGTTCAAATTCAAAACCCCTGGTTCCTCAGAAAGTGAACATATTTGGAAACAGGGGTATTGCAGATGTAATTAGTTAAGGTGGGCTCCTACTGAAGCAAGGTGGCCTCCTAATCCTTTATGCCAGGTGTCTAGTAAAAAGAGGAAATTTGGAAATGGACATGCTCACAGGCAGAACACCACATGAACAGGAAGGCAGAGATCTGAATGACACATCTACAGCCAAACAAGGCTAAAAATTGCCAGCAAATCCCCAGAAACTCAGGGAAGGCATAAAACAGATTGCTCTTCATGGCTCTCAGAAGGAACCACTCTGCCAACACCTAGGTCTCAGATTTCTACCCTCCACAACTGCAAGACAGTAAGTTTTTATTGTCTCAGTTCATAGTATTTGTAAGGGCAGCTCTGGAAAACTAAAAAACAATCAATATATTTCTCTACTCTAGATCTTCAAACTGTTGGATGATACCCATTGTCTATGGCATCAAACACCAATGTCTTAGCATAATACATAAGGCCTAATCTGGTCCTGACTGCACTTACCCCTTCACTTTTTTTATTATTGCTTTCCAAATTTACTACATTTCATTTCTCCCATTGTGGCACACTCTTCTGTTTTTGTGTTTGGTGGCCTTCTGCCTGATACTTTTCTACCGTCACTTACTGCGTAATTTTAAGCTATTCATTATGGCACATCTATGGCGCCTCACTCTCTGTGAATCACTTCACAGCAGAGTTAGATTTCCATTGTCTCTGTTCCCTCGGGTTCTTCTCCTCTTCCCTTTTTTGTGGTGTTTACCAAGATACTTTTCAACCTTCATTGACTCTCCCCACCCACACACTCATTCCCATAGGTTGAATTCTTTAAGAGAAGAGATTTCACGTGTTCATCTGGCACAATGAAAGCTAAGAAAATATTTTGAAAAGGTATATATGAGCCCAGAATTTCTTCAACCCTCTCTCTATTCATAAAGAGACATTTTCTCTTCTCATTGAGTGTCTAGATGCTCTATGCTTCCATGTTTATTATCCTACTTTATAATTAAAATGTTAACTTTTTGTAATTTTTGTTTTAATCAGATGATATGTTCTCTTCAAAGTTGGTCTTTATTTATAAGCACGGGAAATAACATTATAAACATATTTTTAATGCCCTGTTGACCAAGATTCATAAAGTTTTTATAATATTCAATGCGGAAAATCACTAAAGGAAGGAAGAAAGTAAAATGGTTTTATCCTATAAATGTCTTTTCAGTTCAGACCTTTGGTTTCAAGCCTGACACCAAAATGGACCTCAACACAGAGGCAGCACTTAAAGTTTAAAATGAGAGACAATTTCCATGTGATGCCTTTGGCAAGAAGTGCACTGTCGGAGAAGGAGTATTGTCCAATGGAGGGAGAACCAGACACAGGGAACCCAACAGAGCATTGCAGTTACTATTTGTGTAGCAAGTATTTGCTTTAGAAAATATAAGTGTGACAATTAATAAACAAAATTCTGGACATAGATAATAATGTTTTCCTCCTTAGAAAGAATTTCAATATAGTCATTCAAGTACAACTATACTTGAATGGCAATAAAAATAAATAATAAGTAAAATGCCTATAAATGACCAAAAAAAAGGAATTCCAATATAGTTGGAATTTATTTTTATTATTGTTCCACTGTACTTGAACAACAATAAAAATAAATAATAAAATACCTATGAAGGAGAGAAAAAGAAATAATTTCAATATAATTATAATTTCACTTGTTAATTTTTTTTGCATTGAATATCTCAAATGAGTACATTGTATTTTAATATTCCACTCACTGTTCAGTAAGGATCACAATTTTAAGTCATAAAGAACACAGATTATCTAGTTAAAATCCTAATTTTGGGATTAGATTGCTAAAACCTAGATAGGCTAAATAACTTGTCCAAGTTCATGTAGCTATCTGGTGGGCGGAGAAAGATTGGCGCCCACATCACCTGCCTTCTGTGGAGCATCCTTTCTCGCCTCCTGTCATCTTTGTCTCTCTTAAAGGACAGTCCAATCACAACAAAATCTAAGAAGAAATGTACTCTCTCCTCGTATCCCACAAAAGACACCAGTGTACCATAAGTTACTTATTTTATGTAAGACCATAAGCTCCGTATCATATGTTTCACTAACCTAAATTTATATTAGCTGTAATAAACAGGCAACATGGATTTGAGGAGTACATTTTGGTTGGTTCGTGTTTCTTTAAAAAGTTATTTAAAGTAGCTTAAACTACAGTATTCTTCCTCTCAATTAATGTCCATATAGAAAGTAGATGTTGCAAACCCTTTTCACTGACTGCCCTTTTATGAAACAATAATTGTGGAATATAACTAGGTGAAGGCATTATCACAAGGTTATGTATGAGAATTCAAAGATCCACATTACTGTGAGGTCTAAAGGTTGCTGCCATTTTCTCCATAGCTTGTAATCTCAAATATAACTTGTTTCTTCTCAATATTGTGATTGGAACAGGAATATTTGTATTCCTTGCATCTGTAAGGGAACTAAAGGTTCAGAAGATGGTCTATAAATATTGGTGTGCTTGAAAAGGTTAACACTGATGAAAACACATCAGGTCCTTTTTAGATTCAGGCAAGGAATAAATGATAAACACAATATTAAATAAAAGCTGTTGGAAATTGCTATGGGGACCTTTCTGGGAGTGATTGTACACTTTGGCTCCCTGGAGTAATAATGCATGCCAATTATTACATTCAGGATGTCTGTCTAAGAAAGACGTGTTACAATTTTGCCCACGACAGTGCTTCACACTATGGCCTGCCAAGCAATGCACCTCTCAAAGCTGAGTTTGCCTTTTGTTATTTGATGAATATAATTCCCACAGACACTATCCTTGAGGAAATAGATGTTCAAAATATTACAACTGGAGCTAGGATTCTGAAATCTGTTGCTGCCAAGCTACACAACTATTACAAGTTTACTGAATAACTTATACTCCATGAGATATAATCGATATTTCCCACCCTTAGCCCAGCACTCCATTCCTCATCAATCAATGGTATCTTGAAGAGACCTCTTTTTTTCTAGGGGTTTTGTTTGTTTATTTGTTTTGTGATGCAAAGAGTCTCATTTTGCTCACTAAGACTGATTTTTCTATCATGAAATTTAATCCAATCCACTTTAAATGTCAATTCTCATCTCACATTCAAATAAAGTCTCTCCCTGCTGGCCAAGTTCAGGCCCGAACCATGCTGCAGAGAAGAGGAGCGTGATCTTTGCTTTCATGCCTGCTACAGATCTTTCATTCTTTGATTCTGACTCATTCTCCTGACTTCAGATATTTTTTTCTAATGTAAAAGAATGTTGGAAGAAGAAAAATGAAAGTCTTATATATTTAGCATCTTGACAGTCAGCCAAAGGTGGCTCTATGGGCAAGCACCCAAATTCACACTCTTTTGTGGCATATACTTATGAATTTTTTAGAGGCTTTCACAGAAAATGTCCATACTATTCACCCACTGATGCCTCCCTGGGTGACCATATCTGTCTTATTTTGCTAGGTTGTGCAGTGGCAACAAGCATAACTTAATGGTTTGTAATAACAAAAGCTTATATTTAGTTTACATTGTATGTCCTCTACTGATTAACATTATCTTTTCTCCCAGCATTTTCCCTCTGTGACTCATAAGGAAGAACCAGCCCTAATCTGGGACCTGTTGCTGACATTACAGAAGAAACATAAGATGACTCAAAATTTTAATTGGGAAGTATTAGATGCCAGTTCTGCTTAAAATCCATTAGCACAGTGAGTCAGTCACATAGAGAGGATAGGGCAGATGCATGATCCTCCCATGGATAGGAAAAGAAATTTTTTGAATGAATACAACTACCTTCCACCATGACCTTTTGTACCCTTACCCAACTGATCTTTAGCTCCAGGAAACACACTGCATAACCTCCAGCTATTGATGGAGGTAATGTCTTACTGTCCCATCATGCTCTTGGGTGGAATATTTTCAAGATGGGTTCCAACATGGCTACCTTTCACCATCCTTACTTACCCCCTAATATCTGTTCACCACATCCGCCTGGCCCTTGAATCTGTTTGTGACATCAACTTGGCTGTGGCTTCATACATTATTTTCATGGCAAATCATGGAAAGGAATACTGTTTTCCCACTGCCATACTTTCTACCTTGTTAATGGGAGCTTTTTAAAAGTTTACTCACACACCTAAAATTATCCAGGAATAAGTAGGCACCAGGATATATATTCTGCTGCCTTTGAACTCAAAGTGTCAATTTCTCCGAAGTGCTTTCTTATCGTGATCTACTCTGGTACGCAGGAGGTAGACGTAAAAGTTTCTAATACTCAGCAAACATTCAACTGAAGAATGAGGTGCTAGTGTTCCCTTGCTGAGGAAACCCACCTTTCACTATCAGGGATTCTCTGGAGTCCTTTCTCGTGTGAGTTGGAGAGCAGCTTCTCTCCTTTCCTTAAAGAGGAGAAAAGGAGAAATGCTACTGCACTCCCTACTAGGCTGAAGGCTCATGAAATGCCTAAATCTACTCATCATCAAGTGCCAGTCTCCTGTTTATGCAGCCAAAGAGTTGCCTTGAGGATGAGAGTTGATGGACAGGGTTGGTCACTCCTTCACTAACCCTGGATGTGGTACCTGGCATCTCCTGGAAACTCCACAGAATGTGGAAATTCCTAATGTCTATTATCCATAACTGTGGGAATTTAGCTGAAACCCAAGTGGTGAATGTACACACATCCCCTTCCACATCCTGTTTACATAACCACGGACAAGTAAATTAACCTGTGCAGGATTTAGTCTTCTCATGGGGAAGAGTACCATGGACTTTAGGGCTCTTCTCTAAGTAGCATCAGAACTGATAGGAAGGGGATTAAGAAATACAAACTTGCAGTTATAAATAAGTCACAGGGATGTAATCTATAGCATAGGGACTATAGTCAATAATACCAGAATAACTCAGTACAGTGACAGGTGATTACTTCAGACTTCTCAGGCGATCACCTCATAAGGTATATAAATGTGAAATCACTATGTTGAAATCTGAAACTAACAGAATATTGCATGTAAACTATAATTTTAAAATAAATGAATTTTTTTTAATAAAAAAGTGAAGAAACACTTTATACAGGAGACACTTGGATCCTGGATTTATTCATATACTGGCAATGGAGGGTAGAATTTCTCTTATAAAGCACAAAACACATAGTTTGAACCACTGAACTTTTGCCTTCATTTTATTCATTTATTTTTTTTACTGTTGCACAGTTACAGTTGTCCTCATTTTTCCCCCATTACTCTCCCACCCTACCCACCCCCACCTCCCACATTCAATCCTCTCCATCACTCATTGGCTTTGTCCATGTGTCCTTTATATATGTTCCTTGATGAACCTTCCCCTCTTTCCCCCTCTCCCCTGCCCTCTGTTTACTGTCAGTTTAGTTTTCATTTCAATGTCTATGGTTATATTTTGCTTGCTTGTCTGTTTTGTTGATTAGGTTCCACTTATAGGTGAGATCGTATGGTATTTGTCTTTCACTGCCTGGTTTATTTCACTTAGCATAATGCTCTCCAGTTCCATCCTTCCTGTCATGAAGGGTAGGAGCTCCTTCTTTCTCTCTGCTACATAGTATTCCATTGTGTAAATGTACCAAGTTTTTTGAGACACTCATTTACTGATCGGTACTTAGGCTGTTTCCAGCACTTGGGTATTGTAAATAATGTTGCTATGAACATTGGGGTGCATGGGTTCTTTTGAATTGGTGTTTCAGGATTCTTAGGGTGTAATCCCAGAAGTGGAATTTGCCAGGTCTAAAGGCAGTTCTATTTTTGGTTTTCTGAGGAAATTCCATACTGTTTTCCACAATGGCTACACCAGTCTGCATTCCTACCAACAGTGCACTAGGGTTCCCTTTTCTCCACATCCTCTCCAAAATTTGTTTATTCATTTGATTATGATGATCATTCTCATAGGTCTGAAGTGGTATCTCATTGTGGTTTTAATTTGCATCTCTTTGATGGCTAGTGATACTGAGCATCTTTTCATATGTCTCTGGGCCCGCTGTATGTCCTCCTTGGAGAAGTGTCCATTTAAGCCCTTTGCCCATTTTTTAATTGGATTGTTTGTCTTCTTTTTGTGGAGTCATGTGAGTTCTTTATATATTTTGGAATCAAACCCTTGTTTGAGGTACCATTGGCAAATATATTTTCCCATACAGTTGGTTCTCTGACTAAATGTAATGCACCTTCAACTATACCAGCAAAACATGTAGTTCCCCATTAAGCCAATTTTAAAGTTCTTGCAGTTTTGTAAAAACCATCATGCGTATACTTCAGAATTTTCCATTCTCGAACACTCCTTTCATGTCACAAGAAATTTACTCAATTTAAAAAGAAAAAATTTTAAATTAAGTTATAAGAGATTCAGGGAACTCTAAATTCAGTCCAGTTTTTCAAACCACAACTGGCGGAAATAAAAAGTTCTTTTGCAAACTTTAGTTTGTGTTATACTCTTAATTTTATTTAAATGTAGATATTTCATAATTTCCATTTTCTTTCATACAAGAAGAGAATGTCTGAGGGAAATTATGGATATACAGCTTTATGAGCTGAATGTACCCTGCAGAAGCTAGTCTGTGCATCATGCTTGGCCTTCACGCAGCTGATGCAGACATTCTGGAGCTGTCATCTCTCTGCAGACTGTGTGCACAGCATGTAACTTCAAGGAAGTCAAGGCTAACACATCACAAAGGCCATTAGAAAAGAAAGAGAAGAATCAATGTCCCACTAGAAATGGTATACAATTTTTAGCTCATTTAATACATTGGTAATCTTATTTTAGGTTTTATAAAGATTATTTTTCTCTTTTGAAACTAAGTATTACTGTAAAATGGTCTATCAGGAAGCATTTCCTGATTTTTGTGTGTGCGTTACATATTTTTTAATCTATTTCATTGATTATGTTATTACAGTTGTCTCAATTTTCCCCTTTGCCCTCCTCCACTTAATACGCCCCCATTCCCTCAGGCAATCCTCCCTACCTTAGGTCACCTGCATAGGTCATACATACAAGTATTTTGGCTACTCCATTTCCTATACTGTTCTTAACATTTCCCTGTCTATTCTGTACCTATCACATTTGTTGATTTTAACATGCCCCCATGGCATCTTCTAAACCATGTGAAGTTCTCTGTAAAGAATCAGGCCTAAATTTGGAATGTGTAGTTTTCAACGACACAGTGCCTAAGTGGTCCACAAACAGGTACCACCCACTGGACAGTGACACTCAACAACTGGGAGGACTGCTAGGGCCAGCCGAGAGCTCATGCAACAGACACCAGCAAAGCAGAAGGAATAAGACAAGAGGAAAGAATTAGTATTTTTAAGTTAATTAACTGCTCTATTTCCTGACTGCTTTTAATATTTGATAGTTTAAAACTGTCATACTAACGGTAGATACAGAGCAAATTCACACAGGAGGGTCAGAAGGTGAGAAGTCACCAGAACCACTGAAAAGACCTCCACATTCCACTCACTTGTTCATATAGTTTTCCTAGGGGTGGGGGAGTTGGGTAATTTAGTATAAAGACCCTGCTAGTCTTCTTTCTAGAAGTAATCAAAAATTTACGTTGGTATCTGCAAGGCAACAAAATCAAATTAAATGAGTGAGATTAAAAGACCAAAGTTAATGGATTTTTATTTTTTGTTACATTGATTGAGAGGGAAAATAACTTTCTGGAGAACAAAAAGAAGCAGATGGAACAGGAAATGGAAAGTGAAGAGGTCTTGAACGAGCTGAAGCAATCCAAGATCAAGTTCAATGGAAGAATAATACATAAAGGAAGAAGGAAATTTGATCCACCAGAGATATCCTTTGGGAAAAGATCTATAACTTCTAGAGAGAAAGCAATATGCCATATTTCTTTGACAAGACAGAAGAGTCTTCTAGAGTTAGGAAATGTGTAGAAATTAGTGGATCTACAAAGAAGCAATAGAAGAATAGAGAGAGGCATTTATTTAAATTACATGGACAGTCAGTAGCTGTTCTCTCTTCCTAGAGCTAAGGCCATCATCTCAGTGTGGGGTCCACAGGGACATAGCAGTCTGCTGACTAGTACTCCACCCGGAACAAAGATCAGTCAATAAATGTAGTTTGAAGATAAACAATAAATGAATGCATTCTCTGGCTCACCTTCACTTACTTCTAATGTCAAATAGGTATACACGCAATAAACAGAATCAGAGCTCTAAGCTGGGAAGTACAGGATTGTTGACAGCATGGTC
The DNA here is from genome assembly GCA_004024845.1 of Tonatia bakeri. Taxonomy (NCBI): domain Eukaryota; kingdom Metazoa; phylum Chordata; class Mammalia; order Chiroptera; family Phyllostomidae; genus Tonatia; species Tonatia bakeri. The sequence goes on from PVIA01004223.1 coordinate 46,809, forward strand.
TCACCTATGCTCCCATTTTGAAAGAGTTAGGGATTTTGTAGGTGGAAAGAAGATTGAAAAAATAATGGTTAGTTCAATAAATAGAGGTACAGAATAGGATCTGATCACTGCACCAGGATTATTCTGCCAGATTGTTGAACACCTGACTGCAGAGTATTATGCAATATCAGCTAGAAGCCTTCCAGGTTTATACTAACTTTAAAATCAAAGTCTAGAGAAAGGGAGAATGTTATCAGATAAAACTAGAAACCGGATATAATGAAGTACTCCCACCTTTACAATAAAACAAGTTACGCAATTGGTACAGGTGAAAGAATTCATAGTTAAAGTGACTAAAAAAAAAGGCCAGGCTGGGGTGGAGGGAGTGGCAGCCAGAAAATGGAGACAACTGTACTTGGACAACAATTTGTAAAAAAAAAAGAATTCTACTGTATGTTCAGAGCTCAAGGTATCAACAACATTTGGAGTTTAATTCCTGATAGTAAATTAAGGTTTGTTGTTTGAAACTATGATTATAACAAGAAAAAAGTTGTGTACTTTGCTCTAGTAAAACCTTGGAAGAAGAAGATGGAGAGGAACCCTACATGTCATGCAGATGTGAGCTTGTGTGGAACTGGAGGGTTTTGCTAGCACAAAAAAAAACCTCAGCAAAGGTAAAGGAGGGGAGAACACGGTAAATGTTAGAGAATGCTCTACATGCAGTTACTGAAAGAAGATCTTGTTCCTACTCTTAGAACTACAGTGATTTTGGAAGGGTGCCTAGGGAGAGCTCAAGGTAAAAGCCCAGAGCTGGTCATATTAAGAACAGTGTTTACCTAAGGAATTAATGGCCTTGTATTTGGAAGAAAAAACTGGACCTTAGTTGAATGGAAAACAGTATTGAATGGCAGATTTAACGATCAAGACAAGGCAAAAACTAGGAGTGGTCAGAAGCAGGAAGGATTAAGGGTGAGCTAGTATGTTATGGAAAAGTTTGGGACAGGCAGTTCACAATTAAAACAACAGACAGCAAGAGAGTGTTTGGATTACCCTCACAGGGGATGTTTCGTGTGCGAGAGGTGGGTGTGGGTAGGAACACGAACAGGTGGCAGAGGGGGGGGCTTGAAAGAGTTAGAGCATGAACCTGGACAGGGAGACAAATATAATTGTGTGGGCAATTTTCAACTTCCCTGTAATGTATTAAAAGTCTCATTTTGTCAAGAGAAATAGCAGTTTGACATCATCATGGAATGCATGGGTTTTGTAGCCACGTAAGCTCCATTTGAAACCTCACTCTGCACCGTGACCTTGGGCAAAACAGTTATCTCAGTATTGACCTCGAATTCCTCATCTGCAAAATGGGTATTATAAATATGGTATCTACGTCACTGTCACATCAGGCAGATAAAATGAGATGATAAATTTAAAGAGTTGTCGTACTGTGAACATCATCATCCCTACATAAATTTTAGTCTGCTCTTATTAATATGTAAACTATCTGTTAAATTCTTTATTTACCTGGAAGTAAATTTTTTCCTACCACAAATCTATCCACCTAATTGTTAAATAAGACTTTGTCAGGGGGGTGGAAATGAAAAGACATTTGAAAAAAGTGACCTTGCCTTGTTATCAATAGCAGTTCTCTAAGTCAGTGTACCTACAAGGTACCTGGATTTTTTTTTAGTATGTCCCCTGATTTAGTCGGCCTGGCGTGGGGACCAGAGATTCCGCACTTCCAACAAGCTCCCAGGCGATGTTAACAGTGCTGCTCCACGCACCACACTTTGATTAGAAAGGCCGTCAACTACCTGAAAGTAGGTACAGGAAACGTGGCAGGAACGTAACATGGATTGCACCACAGCACATTTCTGAGGCAGCAAGAAATATTGGTAGAATTTCTTGGATCGAAGCCTAAAAAGAAGGATGGCTGAAATCTAAAGCCAATGTTTTGAGATGTAGTTTCCAGAAATGATATTCTGACTCTATAATCTCAAATAATCCTGAGGGTGTTTCTATATTGCTCCAGGCATCAGTGAAAAAAATACAGAAAATAAAAGAAAGAAAAATAACTTAGGAACAAGAGAAGCCTAGGCTTGCATAAGTAATATTAAAAAGTTGATGAATCCTAGAATTTACTGAGGTTGGGAAAGCCACCTAAAACTAGCTTGGAAAGATATTTTTAAACAAAGAACAACACAATGAAATAGGCCCTCTGTAAAAAGACTGACCTGTCAGCAATTATGGAGAGAGCACCAAAGTCCTCAGCTTTCAGCTTGCTTCTGCAGATCATGGTCCAAACTCTAGAAAGTGGAGGTTAAAATTGGTACAAAGGACAAGACGCTAGCACGGGCTGGAGCTGCCATATCATACTGCCCCATTTTACTCAATGAGTTCAATGTTTCCATTGAGGTTACACTTCATACTAATTAGAGCTTGCTAAACAAATCTTTGTGAAAACAGGAGGAGCATAAAAGTTCTAGACAACCCTAACTGACCAAACATTGTCCTATTGTTTTAATAGTGGTTTCCGTGAAGCGTTGTCTAATGAATGCTAACGATGCTAATCTTTGGCTGGATTTGAGACATATAAATTTAATAAAAACTAATAAAAAAAAGATTTTTTTCCAATTTTTCTAATGAACTCTTATTCATCCTTAAATAACCTATCCAAATGTAACTTTTTTGATGAAGTAATTTCTCATTCTCTTACACAGACTTCATTACATTCATAATCTGTGTTATTAATCTTAGAATATTTTTTTTTACTGAACATCTTAACTGTACTTAACGGCATTATATTTTGGTATCTATTTGCATGTGCATTTTCCAACCTGACAGAGAATGGCTTATTTTTATCCTTACAATCCTTATGTTCTGTACAGTGTGTGATACATAGATTAATGAAAGTTTCAAAACTGGAGTCTATACTCACAGAACACGTACACCAAGCTCAGTCTTAACCTACTCGCAGAAATCGAGGACACGGGAGACATAAATCACCAGTCAGTTGAGTGGCGCAGCCACTGTTTCAAGTACAAGCTTTTAAACAAGTGGCTTATCCCAGCTATGTACAGCATGGCCTCTGTAGCCCCCGTCACCTGAGGTGGTAACAGTGTCAGCTATGTCACGCACTTGGACAAGAGGCTTCTGTGGCAGACTCTGGTCAGCAGAGTCCACCTGTTGTGACTGGAGACGAGAATAAATGCACAGGCGACAGCAATCCTGTGCAGAAAAAGGGAGACGGCACGGCCACTCTCTCAAGGTGAGAGCGCCCCTGACTGCCTTGACCACTGTCTCAAGAGGAGGGTGCCCCAACCCTTGCCTAGACAAGCTTTATTGTTTTTCTTGGGTCTTACCTCAAAGAAGGATTTATTATCTATTACATAGAATATTATTGTCCACATTTTAGGTACAATCAAGGAAATGAGAATGCTGAAGGGAAAGGTAGCGAGCTAATTAGCTCTGTCCTTTGGAAAATTCACACAGGGTTTGTAAACTACCTTGAGGACAGGCAATAAATACCTACTGTTCCAAACAAGGGTGAGGGAGTTTTAGCAAGAGCAAGCCATAACAGTCTGTATGCATTTTCTAGGCCTGATTCCCATGGGAAAATTCAGCTGGAAGGTCTGGCTTCTGCCCACCACCTTGCTTCTGTAGATTTTCCATACAGAGCTGAGTCACATTTGCCAGACCAAAACAATCCAGTCCCCTGTGGACTTCATCTCTCTTGCTCTCCGTTTTCACGCAGGTAACAATAGTACTACTGCATCAATGCTGCTGGGCTGATTGAGTGAAATTATAGAGACAGAAAACACTCCAAACAGTGGCCAGCGTGTCAAAGCTCCGGACGTCAGCTGCTGTTGTTGTTATTTGGTCTTTTTTCTGGGTGCTGCCTGTTAAGAGCCCCATTGATAAGTAGTCCAGTCCAGAGACAACAAGAGAACAAGAGTCATAATCATTTCATGAGGAAGGATAAACTCTCCAGCTGCGAGGCTGGAACTGGGGTTTGAGGAGGGTAAAAGGGACAAGGGACAGGATGGCCCTCTTCAAAAATGAGACAATAAGTGCTCTGGTTCTAGTTCACTCAAGAGGACAAAAATGGGACAAAAATTTGAAACCACATAGAGAAAGACTTAGGTTCAAATAAAGAAAAACTTTTCTCACACAGTAAGTAAGATGGGATGTCTCTAGAACACAGGTGGCAAACACAAGGTCTGCGGGCAGAATCTGGCCCTCCGCCTTATTTTATCCAGCCTGACACCTTGTTTCTACCTGGTGGCAATGCTGAGCTCTCGCTTAACTGTTAAGGAGTAGTTACATTTATACAGTCCTAAAATTACATTCAGCCCTTTGAAGGCAACCACAAGGCTGATGTGGCCCCTGGTGAAAATTCGGGGCCACACCCCTGCTCTAGAGGTGTTTAAGCAGGATGAGGCCACATGCTGGTAGAGTTGGTAAACACGAGATGGAATCATTGAATAGCAGGGAGTGTGGGTTACCTTGTTCATACGGTCATCAAGCTCTAGACCCTTTGCTTTACAGGTGAGGGACTGAGGCCCAGAACAATGAAGAGATGTGGCCATAGATAGACACAGAACTCATTAGTGACAGATCCTGGGCTAGAACCCAGTTTGCCAAGTTCCCTCCCCAGGGCTCTTTGTCAGGAAGCCATCTTGCTTCAGAAAGTACTTTCCAGAGCAGGTAGAGATGTGCTCCCAAGTACAAGTATGAAGCGGGTGGACAAGTGAGGCAGAGTGCTTCAGAGGGAATGAGTAGAACAAGCCATGTGGAATAAAGCCACAGAGTTGTGGGTACACAATGTCTGGAGTTTTTCTAGTTACTTTGTGTATGCTGTTCCCAGACATGAGTTTATTTGTATATGTATTATATATATAAAACCAAAGGGCATTCTCACATGTGAAATTTAAGGAGTATAAACTATACCAACCTGAGACTGTATTTGCCAATTTTGTTTCATATGTCCCAAATTTTCATCTGAGATAAATGTTTGCCAGGCTTCAGTTCAGTGGTCATTTATATCAACTGATTGCTCTCTCTATCCACTTAACTGCATATGTGTGGTATTTGAGCTTTACAGGAAAAACATTTTGAAACACATGAGCTTTTAACACAGACTCTTTGGGAGAGATGATAGGCCCAGATGATTGACATCCAGCAACTGTGGAGACGAACTTCTTTCAGTCAATTTCTGAATTCAGGAAAACTGCTTGACTTCTAAAATCTCAGCTTCCACCTCTGTGAAATGGAGGTGACAATAGTACCCATGCCACAAAACTGTAAGGATTCATTAAAATGACTCATGCTGGAGTACTACGTAATTTTCAGTTTTATTTTATTTTATTTTTTATGTTCAGTTTTTATGTGGGAAATGAGTCAAAGAGAATAAGAAGCAACTAGAAAATGTTGACTTAAGCTAAAAAGAAACATGTAGTTAATTTAATACCATCCTGATGAAGTTTATTGGTGTGGAACCCAAGGGAATTCTGTGCACAGATGTTTTTCTGCAAAACAGGTTCTGACTACATTTTACAGAAACTCATGGTGGAAAGGAAGCTCATGGACCACTCTACCTCCTGCTCTAACCATCTCTGTATCTTTACTCGGGACAGCAACCAGCCTACCCTTGACTATCTCAAGAGGTATCACCCATTTTAACTGCATTTAACAGTAATGCAAAACAGTGTGAGGAAAAACAAGAAATTTCTTTCACAAGAAAAACCCAGTTGGTTTAAGAAGAGTTTATCCTATGTCTTCAAGCATCAATCATATGAAGAATAAAATAAAAGACTGACTAACGCATTGATAGATAATGTATAAATTTAGATATTTCAACTTTATTTGTGATAAAATAATTTACAAATTTTAACTGGGCAAAAAACTATATATTCCAAGTAAGTTTTATAATCACAGATATTTTGTTCAGTGTGGGAAAGATGAGAATGTTTTCAAAACTATTCTTAATATTTGACATGTAATTGGTTCTTGAGAGATATTAGTTGGATACATGAATAAAAAGTGAATGAATTAAGAAGTTGTAGTGGAAAGACAGTTCATGAAGGTTGCTTTAAGTTTGCCAGATTTAACAAATGAAAAGAAACTTCTAATGCTAATAAACATAAATTATTGTTTACCTGAAATCCAAATTTAACTGAGCACCCTTTATGTTCTCTGGAAAGTCTAGACTCGGGGCGGGAAGGACTAAAGGCGAACATACGTGAAATCATCAATATTTACCTGTAGTAAAGGAAGAAATGAGTTTTCTTCCAAGACTGTTGATAAATATAAGGAAAATACAATATATATGTTTAAAAAATAAAACAAATCTTAAAAAGAATTAAGGAGGATAAAGACAAAACCCCTTTGAAAACACAGCTTTTTTTAAAACCTTGCCAGACACAAAGAGATGTTCTGACCTACCCTATCCTGTGTGTGTGGGCGTGTTTGGGGATAAACCCTGAAACAGCTTCTAAGTGTTTTCTGTACTTTGTCCTTGTCCACTTGGAGGTCACTAGGGATGAGCTGTTGCTTTGGTTGTAAGCATGGTTTTGCACTTTGAGTTTCATTGTAAAGTCTTAAAAGACAATTACATTAAAAGTAAAATAAAAACTGATCCACAGCCCAAACCTCAAACAAAATTAGTTTATTCACTGATACTGGGAACTATATACCTGACAAGTTCCTAAATATTAAGCAAAACCTTGAAATCCTAGGCTGGTGACTCTTAAGATCCTTCGAATCTCCATTTATAAATGAACAAAAGTGAAAAAATATTAATTATATATAAAATTATATGTCTTGCCAATAATATCATAAATGCCAGAAATATTAGGAACCACATCTGAATCGTCCACCGTTTATGTATCTGGATTGTAGCATGAATCCTGGTATGTAATAGGTACTCAATTATCATTAAATTAATCAAATTTTAGGGCAAATAAAACATGAATAGGAGTGTCACCCTCTTTATCTTAAGTAGTTAACTTCTCATCAGTATGTTTTTCTGTTCCCTCGTGCCTTCTTAGTGTTTATTGATTAAATACAATAGTAAAGTAATGCCTCAGCATCTTTAGCTGTAAGGTGGAGATAATGCCACGCCTACCCCAGGGTGCTATTCAGACTAAGTTAATGCAGGTAAAGGTAACAGCTTTGTATAGGTAATAGCGCTTAGCACACAGTAAGTGCTGTCCTCCATCAGCAGCAGCAGCAGCATTTACAGTTGGACCTTTTTCCAGTGAGCATTTCATTCTTTTAAATTCTTTTGTCTTTATAGTCTGGTTAGAAGCCTACCTGTGGTCTGAAGAGACTGCCCTAGAGTTCAGAAAGAAATGTCACCCCTTCTGGAAGAGTCTAGCCTAAAAGTTTCCTTGAAAAGCAATGTCCACCATATATGTTTGATTGTTTATCACCCCCACAATGCCGCTGCTTTAGAATCCACTCCTGAATGTTGATCATAACACTTTAAATTTGTCTGACTGTGCTGGCTGCCCCTACCCCTACCCAAGTTTTCCCTTTTATTCTAATAGTCTATTGTGATGTCATCATCTCAGCTGCTTTTAATCGGAGTACATCAACCGAAAATGGAGAATGATCCAACAAATTGTCTTTTACAGATCCGTTTAACACAGAATAGCGTGTTTTATATATCTGGGATATTTCACAGTTACATTAGGACTTCCTATCACCTGTTGTTTGAATAAACCCAGATTAACAGACCCAAATTAAATGTTCAGTATATGTTATGTCTTGAAATACTAAGCTATACTAAGCTAATGTTCTTTCTGTATAAACACTAGCTCTCAAGCTGTCTTAGAATAGAGTTTTATTAATAAATGTAATGAACTTAAAACTCAGCCCAACAACACAAATCTGTGGTTGTTACACGAAGTTGTTAAAATCTCCATCCCCCATATTGCCAAAATCACCCTCCTGAATTACCTTGCACAGTGATTAAAGATGTAACACTATTTTTATTGGGCTTTCTTGCTAGGGGAACGCAAGTTTCTGATCAGATCATGTTCCAAATCTGGCAGAAACCAGTGTTCAGTTCCCGCCTGCTGCCTCCTGAAATTCAGGAATGGTGAGCCTCCACCCACCCGCCAGCCTCACTTCATTCCCTGTCCCTTTAACCTGGTTCACTAAGATTTTTCTTTTGCAATGCACTGTAATTTACTTTTTAAAATATGTTTCAATGCTAATAAAATTTTTATTTTTACAAAAATTTGTAACACTACATCTTCCCTTTTTTAAATTGTTCATGCTCTAGATAATCTAATCCAGTGACACTCTGCCTTGGCTGGGCAGCATCTTAAAAATACAGATGTCTCTCTACCTGACTCCCAAAAAAGTGAGTGAACATGTTTATGGGTGAAAAACAGGCATTATATTTTCCATATAAATATGAAGTTTATATGAAAAACATAAACATAAAGGGCATTCTGATGATCAGCCATGAGATTCTTCTCATTCACCCTAACAACAAATTACTAATATTATTGTCATATTACAGACTGAAAAAATAATAAAGGTAATAATAATAAGATGATAAAGAATAAAGGCAAAATCTAGACAGGAAAAAAATATATATATATCAGCCTTATTTCTTTATATCCTGGCACATCATCTTATAATTGGGAACACCTTGTTCTTGGAAAGTTTTGATCTCTGGTGAGGAATGGTGGAATAATAGAAAATTGCCTGTGGTACTCTTTAAAATACCCTTTAGATGAATGACATTAGAATTATTTGCTCTTCAAATGCCTTTTTTTTTTTTGAGTAAGTATTCTGCTTGATGAAAAGAAACACCCGACGTAGAGTTACATATGTAAATGAAGTTCTTTGAGCTAATTATTAGTACCAAATCGCAATGTGATGAAAAGATGTATTAATTTGAATTTTAATGCTCAGTTTTTATTTATACACTTTCAAAATAATTTTCAGCTTAAAGGGAAATAGAATATATCACTGCACTTTTGAATGATTTCTTAATCCCAAACATATTGTATGCATTGTAAATTCTGCTGGACAGAGGTTACCATATCATGATGGTTCAATTATGCATTTTAATCTTAATAAAGATTCAGAGAATTTGTTAATCAATATGCATCATGACTAAATAGACAAGTGCCCAAGCCAAACTTTCAGAAAAATCTTAGTAGGGGGGAAATATCTTTTCTTGGAAAGGTTGTACTCTGAAGTTTAAATAGCTGTGACTTACTCTCTGAGTCATATAATAGACATTAATATCTGTGTACCGCAATGAGAACTGAAAATGAAACGTCATGTGTTGATTCCTAATATCTATTCAAAAACAAGTTTTAACTCAGTTATGCAGGGGCCTATTCTCCAGTGGATGAATTATTTATATTTCCTCTGTTTTGAAAAGGTGATTACAGCGGTCATGGCCACGACAATAACAAAGATCCAACTTGATGAGAATATCCATGGGATGCTGAAGCGCAAAGGAAGGCACTGATTACGAGAGCAAGTCATTTTTAATTGCGAAGAGCCTATAAGTAAAATGCTTTAGAATTGTGAAGACTCATTCTACATACATTATTGAACAAAAGCGTAAAATGAACTGTCTGGGAATTCCCGTGAGCTTCTGGTTTGAAGTGAAATACAACAGATACGATTTTTGCCAACATTCGATCTAGGAAAGGAGCTGATATCAAGTATTATAGCCACAACTTTTATCTGATATCATTTGCAAACCAAAGCAGAGTTCTGCCATTGTTTGGGCTTGGCTGCCCTGAGCCCACCAAATTCCAAGGATGATTTAAGTTTTTCCACACAAAGGATATTGTATTTGGCTCTTTCCCATGGATTAAATGGGACATAAGCAATAGATGCAATTCATTATAGAATAGATCATTTCAACGCTGGTTTCAAAATAGATTTCTAAAAATTGAAAAACTCTTCTCATATCATCAAAAATAATGACCAAATCACTAACTGTATCCAGTACTATCATTAAAATATAATTTGTTACTTTGTCAATATAAGGCAGTGCTAAGGATAAATGTTATTAATGACAAGTACCAGCCTGATTCAGGGAGATTACATATGACTAAAACTTCTGTGAACGACGTTAGGTAAAGCTAGCACTAATAACAGCTTTGAATTTTGTAAAGTTTTCAGGTAAATTATATTACCACAATGGCAAATAATGGCCAAATGCTGTAACATTTGTAACTGCCCAGGTTTTACATCCTTTTCTTCAAGCCATTTTATCAATGTCACCTTGGAGCCTTTTTAAACATTAACAAGAGTGATTTAAAACCACACGTTTCTAATGAAAATGTATTTTCTATTAGACAACAGAAGTAACACATTCTTCATTGCACTATGATCACACCAGACTTAATTTCTATAATAGATGGCGAATAAACGAAGGGCTGACACAATCCTGTTTCGGAACATTCAGCACCTCCTTCTCATCATCAGAAAACCAAGATCCTTACATCACTATTTCAAGCATGCCAAACAGTTACTTTAAATTATCTTGCAGTCCCTTATATTTCAGTACATTTCAGCTGAAATATTGAATTGTGAATGATATAATGCTGTTCTACCTTGGAAAGTACCCTTCCATGGAAACCAGCGTCGTGACAGTGATGGTGGATGGCTCGTGAGATGAAAGGGAGAGCTCAGAAGTAGGTCACACACCAGCCATCTCTAACCATTGTGTTGCTGACCAGCTCAGCTCGGCCTAGAGAACAGCTGTGGTGCCTGCTCAGTACGGCCTGGATTACTCAGAAAGAACTTGATTTTTTAAATTCTTTTTCTGGCATTACTCCTTTTAAAGTTCATAAACTAAAGCTAGAGATGTGTTTTGCTTCTTTGATAGTTCTATTATCCTAACAAAAGTAGACATTTGACGTCAAGACTTAGCTACTATTAAAAAAATAAGTTCAGCAATAAGACATCGACGACATTATTGCCGAAATCAAACAATTACCCAAGTTTTCTGAACATTGTTACTGGAGTAGTTAGTAAAATACATCATGACTATAAAGCTAAAAGTGTTCTTTCTCTCACATTTTGAAAACAGACATATTTGGAGAGGGGAATTATAAATCTTTACATTAAGAGAAGAATAAAATAAAACAAGATAAACTAATCAAGATATTTAAGAATTATGAGGACTCTATTAGCAAACATATTTCAAGACACCTTACCCATCACAATGCCACCTGTCTGCTCTCCTAGCTCTGGGAGGGAAAACGTTTATTTCCATCACTCAGATTCTATTTGAAGTCTTGCCTCTTGGAAGGATCAGAATCTATGTTTCCCTGAGGGCCCCCTGCCTGGGTTTGCACACGCTCCTCATGAACAGCTGCCGTCACATACACTCCCAATGTCCACGTCCCTATTCTCAGTCCCTCTACCTCTAGTTGCAATATATATTCAGTGATAATACTTCATGGTCTAGAATTCACGGATCATGAGCTCAAAAGCCACCAACAACAGAGAAGGTCTCTGTAATGCAGCCAGGTAAGGTAACAGAAAGAAGCAGGACCTGGGGTGAACTCTAAACCATTCAAATTCAAATTATTTTTCAAACAAATGCTGAACCAACCCAGCAAGACAGGTTAAGAGGGTGGCTTCAGCTCAGTGGCTGCCATGGCACAGCATTCCATGTAGGTCCGGGGTTCTCAAGACTGGCTACATGTTCGAGTCACTGCCTGAGGGAGAACAAAAGAGAACCAGCCACACGTGCCCAGGCCCTTCCTCCCAAATCTGGATCAGTTGATCTGGGGTGGGGATCAGATCAGGGTGCCTTTGACAAGTTCCCTAGGTGACGCTCATATCTGCTGAAGTTGAGAACTTCTGGTCTGAGGAATAGATGCTAGACCTAACAAATGGATTTTATTGCATCAGAGGAAGAAAATGTATGTTTTTCTTCTCAGATATTAACTCCTACAGGGACAGGCTGGTAATTTACATATTGATCATAAAGCCCATAAACTGAGCTCATTTTCAATGCCCCTGAGAAGTTTCCCTACACCATCTTTGCCCACAAATTAACATGTTAGACATTTAGCTGGCGTTAGGGACACAGACAGGCATCTCAGAACGTGACATCTGTAGCTTTGTGTGTTAGGAACGGTTCAGCAGGGACACAGAGCCAGTCAGATATATGTGTGTGTATGTGTGTGCACGCATGTCATGTCTATCTTTCCTGTTGAGTGAAACGCACAAGCAACCTTACACGGAGCTGCACAGTCCACAGTGCAGGCTGCCATAAGGCTAACTTTTTTCTCTAAAGGTGAGCACAGTGGTGATCATATACTGTCATGGTGTTCTGCTGCCTAGTCAATAGGCACTTCAGAAAAGACCTGTCAGAGACCCCTTGATTTTCTGCCCCACACCTGACCCATCCCAGTCATCCCACATCTACCCAGTTACGGTACGAGAAATTCAGAGTCATCCTAGACTTCCCCTTTCCTTCAACCAGCACCACAGATCCTGTTGTGTCGGCCTCTGAAATGTTCCTTGAAGCCACCCACTTCGTTGCACCTCTACCACCCCCACCCAGGCCACCATCATCCCTTGTTGGGTTTATGGCAATAATCTCCTGACTGGTCACCTCACTTCGTCTCAGATCATTTCACTGCTCTGCTTACAACTGTCATTTTCTTCTCATTATTTGTAGACCAAAACTCTAGTAAAAATCCTTGGCATCCTCACTGTGACCTGTAAGTTCTTAATGATCTAGCTCCAGCAACATCTGCAATCTTACACTAAGTGGCTCCACTGTTTACACTCCAGGTTCCAACTACACCAGCTTTTTCCAAGTTCCCTGAACTTCCCAGACTTTTTCCTGCCAGAGTATTTTTTTTCTCCTCATTTCCACATTTCCTGATATTCTCTATCAGGGAGCTCTTTTTGTTTCTCTCATACTAATTTCAACATTTAGCATGTCTCTTATTATTTCCCTACTAACAACTAAGCCCCAGGCAGAGGCAGAGATCCTGCCTGTCCTAATCCTCCACGTGTTGCCAGTGCCTAGCACCATGCCATACACAAAACAGATGCTCAGTAAATATTTTTGAATATCTAAGTGTTGAATGAGTACTTCAAGTTCTGACACTTGACTACATCTGTAAATAATAGAATGATCCATATGCCTAGATTTTACTAAAGGCCTGATTCTATTGCAGGGTGTTGGACTACTTAACTTGAGTGCTCTCAATAAATGCTTTCAGTTATCATCAACACAGCTCTCATTCATCTACTGATTCAAACATTTGTTGAATGTCTGCTTTGTGCCTCATTATAGGATAGCACATAGAGTGCACACATGTCTCATCAATCTGTGATGTGCCTCGGGTTACATTAACATTAGTACTTGAATATTTCTATTTCCAAATTCCCATCTGGTCATTCAAGAACTCAACTGCTTTGACCCTCCCCACCACCTCAGCAACAAGAAGGGTCTTCCATGAACTCCCATATCAGTTTGTATTGTCACTCCCCAATGTAGTCTTCTATCCAAGCTCTATGGTTACTGTCTCTGCTGGTCTGGTTAGCTCAGAAAATCAGCCTCAGATTACACATCCTTACCTTTTCATCGGCAATGTTAATGCTCTCAACTTTAACAGTATAGCAATATGTCAGTGGCCTTTGCAATATTCCATCCCATTTTATTAAGCTCAGTAGAAAGAGAATAGGGTTCCATTGCAGGATGGGATGGGAATCTAAACTCGTAAGAGGAGACTCCCAGTCATACCAAGTAGACTCAATACTGGATAAGGCTCAAGACAACAGACGTGCATTTCTTGATGATAGGACAGTACTGGATGGGACCACAGCTTGGCGGGGCAGCTCTCTCCCACATAGTCATTCAGAGACGTAGCCTGATGAAGGTTCTGCCATCTCTAGTGTGTGGCTTCCACAGTTACCTGGGAGAAGTCTACATTGTAGGTAACAGGAAGGCCAGGAGCACAATGTGGGAGTTTTATAAACCAGGCCTGGAATTAGCACTGTGACTTCGTAGCAGAGTCTATGGGCTAGAACTCAGTCATGTGGGAATACTCAGTGCCAAGGAGATCTGGGAAATGTGACACCTACTCAAGAAGTCACTTTCCAGTAACAATTCATAAGCTGTTGAAGGATAATTGACTGTGCCTGCCACAGCCTACGGTGCTTCAGAATATAGATCTTCTAGTTCACTCAAGAAGCCCTACCCATCTCCAGGATTCACACAGGCTTTTCGGGCAGTTAGATTTGGACTGGTTTCAGGACTGGATACCATACCACACACAGACTTAAGGTTCTACTCTGATGTTTAGTTCTTGTTACTGAATCTAAAAATTCTTCAAGGGGTCAAGCTTCTCATTCTACATTGGCTTTTAGATTCTTCTACTAAAGCATAAGTTATATCTGTATGTTTTTAACATTTTGGAAAAAGTACAGTTTTCAACCCCAAAGGAAACTCCTCATTCCTCTAAAAGTCACTGGAAACAAATGTGTGTGTGTGTGTGTGTGTGTGTGTGTGTGTGTGTGTGTGTGAGAGAGAGAGAGAGAGAGAAATCATGTTGCTTAAAACTATCTTCCAGTCACACCTCATACCTTAACTCCAACTTCTGGGATCTTTGTTAAGAGTTTGAGATGAGTCCCCACCATACTGGCTAAAATTTATGTTGGGCACAGGAGCTAAAGAAAGAATTCTCATTGAGAGGTAAAATTTGAGCAAACACTGACAATAAATCACTCATTCATTCACACACTCATTTATCCAATGTGTATAGCTCTGAGACTCAGAGAAAGAAACTTTCTGATTTATGAACCAAATATAATATTTGAGTAGACTATAAACCACCTTATGGATGGGGCCATAATATTCACATAATCGATTATAAAGCTTATTTCCCTAAAATTTACAAGTATATCATAGAGTTCAAAATACTTGGAGGTTTTATAGCCCAATTTTGTTGATGAAGATTTCTTAAAATCAAAAACCGAGCTAAGATTGGAACTAATGAGAACAGATTACCAGCATTTTCAAGGTGATTCCAGGAAACAAACAAATGAAACTAATGTATTTTATAATTGTAAGCACAGGCATGAGTCCACATTTCATGGAACTCAGTCTTCAGAACCCTAGTTGAGCAATGACATTTGCAAAAGCCGATAGAAGCCACTCCCCAGCTCCCTCTCTGAAGAAAGGCCTGAACAGGCCTGGCCTGCCTCACTGGCATTTGAGGTGTGCCTCTTGCTTGCATCTGTGGCCCATGGTACCAGAGTCCAAAAACTACTCACGTTCAACAAGAGATGCCAAGGGTCAATTTGCAGAAAGTGTCCAAATGTGCTGTCAATCCAGAGAAGTCTGAGGCTCAAAGCCAAGAGAGCCAAAAATCCAAGCAATGCTACACCAAGAAACAACAGGTCAGGACTGGGAAACAGAAAATAATGACCAGGATCAACTGCCTTTGGCTATTCTTGTTCTAGGTGGGGTATAGCGTGAGACAAACCAGTAGGGTATTTAAAAGACCTAGGACAGAGCAGACAGCAAGCAAATTGGCTTTACAAATTAGCTTAGATAGAAATTAAATATACCAGAGAAAATTCCTAGGAATATGAAGTAGGTGATAACAAATGAAACCTAATTTGGAAAAACAGCTGATAAATCTTGGCTCTTCTTTAACATACTCTTTAGTGACTCGATTTTCAAATAGAATTTTAAGTTTTGACCACTAAAGTCATTAGTGCAGAGTAAACCATTATGAACAGTAGATTTATATAAAGTCTAAGAACTTTAACAGAACACTAAGACGTTAATCCCCTTTTAAAACAGTTTAATTTGTCGTCACCTAGCAAAGCAAAGGCCTAAAGAATCCATTATGACAGTGTAAGAATTTAAGAGCAGTATTTTCTAGTGTAACTTTCTTAGACTGTGGTTTCCTGAGATACACTCAGCGACAAGAATTCACCTGTAAGTGATTCATGAAGAAAGCGCTCCCAGGAAAAGCCAGTAAGGGAGTGGGAGAAGCAGGGCAGGGAGAGGAAAGCCAACCAAGAAGGCAACATCAGTAAAGCCCCTGCGCTGGGAGGGAGGAGGCTGCAACTTGACTGCAACAGGGACCTCTGGAGTGGACCCAGACTCAGCCTGGCATCGCTCCTGAGCAACATGAGCTAGCAGTCACCCTGAACAAACACCAGGCACTTCCAGCTCTCTTTGAGCACAAGCGAACATCATTCCTCTTTTGAGGAGTCATAGGTACAGGCTATTGGAAGCGAAAATACAACAAACCTCGGGTTAAGATTTCTACTGTACAATTCTATAATCCATCACCGTTTGGTTGGTTGCCTTTTTGTTTTGTTGATGATTTCTTTTGCTGTGCAGAAGTTTTTTAGTTTGATGTAGTCCCATTCATTTATTTTTGTTTTTATTTCCTTTGCCTTTGGGGTGAGTTCCTAAAAGCCTTTTTGAAACCAAGATCCATAAATTTAGTACCTACATTCTCTTCTATGTATTTTATTGTTTGGGGTCTTATATTTAAGTCTTTAATCCATTTTGAATTAATTTTGATGTATAGTTTCAAATGGCAGTCTAGTTTCATTCTGTTACATGTGGCTTTCCAATTTTCTTAACACCATTTATTGGAGAGGTTTTTCTTTCTCCCTTGTATGTTTTTGCTTCTTTTTCAAAAATTAGTTACCCATATATGTGTGGGCTTATTTCTGGGCTTTCAATTCTGTTCCATTGGCCTGTGTGTCTGTTTTTCTGCCGATGCCATACAGTTTTGAGTATTGTAACATTGTAGTATAATTTGAAGTCAGGAAGTGTGATACTTCTGGCTTTTTCTTTTTTCTTAGTTTTAATTTGTTTTCGTGGTTCCACACAACTTTGATGATTTTTGTTCTTTTTAAAAATGTCATTGGGATTTTAATGGGTATTGCATTAAATCTGGATATTGCTTTAGGTAACATGGCCTTTTTAAGTATGTTGATTTTTCCAACCCATCAACATATAAAAACCTTTCCATTTCTTTGTGCCTATTTCAATTTCTTTCAACAATGTCACAGTTTTCAGCATACAAAGCCTTCACTTTCTTTGTTAAGTTTATTCCTAGGTATTTTATCTTTTTGTTGCAATTGCAAATGGCATTTTCTTTATTTCTTTTTCTGGTATTTGATTGTTAGCATATAAAAACGCAATTGATTTTTGTACATTGGTTTTGTATCTTGTGACTTTACTGGGGTTTTGTTGTTGTTGCTGCTGATTCTAATAGTCTTTTGATGGAGTCTTTAAGGTTTTCTATGTACACAATCATGTCTCATCTTTGCTCCTCTGTGAGTAATGTATTTCTTTCTCTCTGAGTTCTTTCATTTTTTTTCTATCTTTGATTTCTCTGAAGCTTGAATATAATGTGCCTAGGTGTAGACTTTAGAGGTTTTCTCCTTCTTGGTATTCTTTGAGCTTCTTGAGCCTGTGGCTTACTGTTTGACCTTAACTGGAGTAAATTTTCAATCATGTATACTTTAAGTATTGCTTTTGTTCATTTCTTTTTCCCTTCTTGTGTTCCGATTATGCATATGTTATACATTGTATAGTTGTCCCACAGTGCCTGAATATTTTGTTCTATTTTTGCACTCTTTTTTCCTCTCTGCTTTACAATTTTGGAAGTCTCCATGATCACATCCACAGTCTCAGTGAGTCTTTCCTCAGCACATCAAATCTACTGATACACCAGCCCTGGCTGGCATAGCTCAGTGGATTGAGTGCAGGCTGCGAACCAGGAACGCAGGTTCGATTCCCAGTCAGGGCACATGCCTGGGTTGCAGGCCATGTCCCCCAGCAACCGCACATAGATGTTTCTCTCTCTCTCTCCCTCTCCCTTCCCTCTCTAAAAATAAATAAATAAAATCTTTTTTTAAAAAATCTACTGATAAACCCATCAAAGGCATTCTTCATTTTTGTCACAGTATTTTTGTCTTCGAGCACGTATTTTTTCTTTCTTCGAATTTCCATCTCTCTGCTTACATACCTGTCTGTTTGTTCTTGCATATTGTCTACTTTTTGCATAAAATATTGTAGCAGTCTGTTTAGCTCTTAACTTGTTAGGATGGCATGGTGATTTCTAAGCTGTCTACATGCTAGACAAAAAATCCTCAATCTTGATAAAGTTTTTTTTAATTTAATCTGGATACCCAGTTATTGCAACAGAACTTATTGAAAAGATATTCCTTTCCCTTTGGATTGCTTAGGTAACTTTGTTGAAATCCAATCACCACGTAAGTGTAGATCTACTTCTTAGGTTTCTATTCTGTTCCAGTGTCAAGCTTTTGCTGTTGCAGGCTGTCCTCATTGTGCAGAACAACCATATTCTTTCAATCCTCCCATTTTGTTCCTCTTGAAGAGTGTTTTAAATGTTTTAGGGTTTTGGAGTTGCTATATACATTTTTGAATCATTTGTTGATTTTTTTCAAATAAGTCTGCTGAGTTTATGATGGGGTTGAATTTGGGGAGAATTAACATCTTAAGAATACTGAATCTTCCAATTTGGAAATCATGTACCTTTCCATTTGCATAGCTCTTCTTTATTTTTTCCAAGAATGTTTTTTTTTTTCAGTGCAGAGATCTCATACATCTCCTGTTTAATTTATCCTTAGGTTCTATATGTATTGTAACATGCTTGCAAGTGGAACCCTTCATACTTTATTTTCCAGTTGTTAACTGCTAATATATAAAAGTACAATAGGTTTTTCATGTTACTCTAATACTCTGTGACATTGTCAAACTTAGTTACTATTTCTAGCATTTTTGGTAGATTCCTTAGGATTTTCTTTATAAATAATCATACCATCTGTGAATTAAAAGTAATTCTATTTCTTCCTTTCTGGTCTTTATATAACATTTTTATTTCTTGTCTTATTCTGATGACTAGAACTTTCAACCAACATTGAATAGAAGTAATGACTATTTGTATTTTTGACTTGTTTCCATTATATGGGGAAATATTTAACATTTTACCAATGTGTATGATATTAGCTGTAGATTTTTACATATGTCTTTTATTAAATTAAGGAAATCCCCTTTTATTTCTAGTTAGCTGAGAATTTTTTTACAAATAGATGTGGAATTTTCTCAAATGTTTTCTCTGCATTTATTGAAAGATTGTATTATTTTTCTTATTTATTACATTAACATAGTGACTTACATAGATTTATTTTAAATGTTAAAACAAATGAGCATTCTTAAGAAAAACCTGCTTAGTCAAGATTTAATGTTTTATGCTATTATTTTGTTATGCTAATATTTTGTTAGTTATTTTTATATTTAAATACATGAGGGATATGTTTTCTGGTGGTTGTTTTTTTGCAATGCCTTACTCAGACTTTCTATTAGTCTCATAACAATTTATGAGCAATTTGTCCTCTTTTTCATAAAATGCATAGTGTAACATTGAGGTTATTTCTTCATTAATTTTTCTTAGAATTCATCAGTGAAGACATCTGTGCCTGTAGTTCACTTTGTGCTAAAATTTGCTATAAAAATTCAGCTTACTTAAGAAACATAGGGCTTAAGCTCATATGAGTTTGGAAGTCACTGAGCTTTTGTGAATCTGCTATTTTGTGTCTTTAATAACTTTGGTCATGTATTCTTATTCTTCTCTTCTTCCTTCTTCTCCGTGCCATATCTTCTTCTTTCTCTCCTTTGGGAAATCAATTACACATATGGTAGAACATACTATATTACGCTGTAACTCCCAGAGTTTCTTTTTATGTTTTCAAACTCTTTTCCTCTTTGTTTTTCAGGTAATTGCAATGACCTAGTTCAGTTTCACTGATAATTTGCCTTAAAATCTTCATTCTATTATTGATAATTTTATTGAGGTTGCTGTATTTTTCATATCCAGAATTTTTTTAATGTTTATCTCCATTTTCATTTCCTACCTTTGTAGTCATTGTGATTGTATTTTTCTGTATATTAATTTACTTCATGAAGTACAATTCCTTAAAGTCCTTCTATGCTAATTTTAACATTCAGATCACTTTGGTAATGGTATCTGCGAACTGTTCTTTCTCTTGAGAAAGGGTCATGTTTTCCTGGTTCTTCATATGTTGAGTGAATCTGGGTGTTATAGTGGATATTAGGAATGATAGGCTGTGGATTCTGTTATTTTTCTCTGACTTTCATTTGACTGGATTCAATGTACAAATTTTTCAGTAGCTCAAGTCTCAGCTCAGTTATTTTATCCTTAGTTAGGGTCTGTTCACACATATGTTTTTTAGACAATTATGTAGAGCTTACCCTGTAGTTTTGGGCCTCATATTCTCTGGCTCTTTGCTTTATAGAATTGCTTCTCACTTTCCAACAGTTAAGGCCATGACTCTGTATTTTGGTGTTTCAGATCAGAACACCTGTGATTTTTCATCAGCGTTTTAGTCACCCCACCTGGCTGATAACTGCAGTTTGTTCCTCACTTTGTAAGCACAATCTCGGCCACAGTTCTAGTGACCACATCCACATATGACAATGGCTATCCTAAGAAGGGAGGAATCTACAAGGCCAGGAGGGTGGGTTCACCAAATGCATTAGAGACTATATCACAAAGAGAAAAGCTGGTATTGTTCCTTAACAGGCAGCCAGTGGTGCCTGCCACATAACCTCTGCACTGCAAAATACCAGGAGACACGTTTCACATGGATTAACACGCAATGAAGGGCCCTGGAATACTGCAATGTGGTGATGTTAAAATTAGTAATTACATAACTTTACAAAAACAAGATTGGGAAACTTATCAAGTGAAATCACTTTTATTTCCATCTAACTGCAGAGCCACTGAAATGGGAGTGAGATTAGTGTTGGCTAAGAACTCCAGGTATGGAAACCCTAAGCATGGGATAAAGAAAGAAAGAGAGCATTCTAGAGGATAGAGAGTGCTACGTTATGATACTGAGAACACACACAGATAAAGCGAAAGCATTAGACTAGGATTTTCTAAAATGTCCAAAGTAAGTTTCCTATTTTAAAAAGCAAAGAAAGTGTATTAAAAATGAGAAACACCAGGTGATATTAAAGCAAACTTGTCTGTTTAAAGAAGTATTCTTAGCAGAGGACAAGGATAAAGTCCAGTCAGTTCCAAGGTGAAATCGATATTTAAAATTAAGTCATTTTTCCATATAGAAGAAGAGAAAGCCCAGGATTATTTCCTTGGGATACATTCCTAGAAATTACCTGGTGAAAGATTATATCATTTCCTGCTTATTTGAGCAGTTTTTGATATTTCCTTATCAATTAATTTCTGTTGGCTGAGAATGTGCAGGCGCCCATTGTCCACTGTCACTGCCAACTCTCAATGTTACAGATACAAATAATCATGCAGAGATCAGGAGTATCTCCTGATTTCTTGTCTTCAGTGGAGTACCATGTACTTGACTTCCAACCCCTTCCCATCCTAAAGTACCCAGACTTATGCCATAGTTTTTATAGAAACTTGCATAAGATTGTTAAAAAAAAAAACTATTTTGTCAGTTTCCTTTAGTTACATTTGCATTTACTTACTACATTTCTCACTCTACTACTTAGTACCTTTCTAAACAACAATTTTACATTCTGTTTGCTGCAAAAGATTTGTACAGTGAAAAAAAAACTTGGAAGTTGGGCGCACAGCTTCCACAGGCCCTGTAACTAAGGGCCCAGATAATCCCGAGCAAGTGATGTGTCCCCTTAAGGACCATCGTTGTCTCAGGTGCAACTGAAAGGGAAGAAATGAAAATAGAGTTTGGTAATAGATGGGCTGTGTTCCATCACTCCGTGATTCCAGAATTATTCCATAAAAAATTCAAGTGATAAGACCAGGCTGTCAGTGTTAAATGCCATCTGTTCCTACTACAGCCGGGGTGGTAAAGTGTGTCTTTTACTATTTTGGGTCTCATAGATTAGAGAATTTTAGAGCCAAAATATATCTGCCCCTTTTCCTATATATTCACCTTTGGCCACATAATAATTTGTGTCAGAAGCAAAAGTAGAACCTAGATTTCCTAACTTCCAGGTTTGATGTTCTTCCCTCTTTTCCTGTTCACCTGATAATGCAACAATTACAAAGTGTATCAGCCCAACAAGTAGTCTGAGTTAGTCTTCCTCACCACAGGGGCACGGTGAATGACACTGCTGGTCGGGAGAATTAACGCACAGGCCATCAGAACATGTCACTCTGCATCTCCCTGGCATCCTATACAGACTCGGGATTCTCCAGCAGTGTGTAAGTCTCAACAGGGAGGGCTGAGGAACTGTGTTTCCTATAAGAAACAGTCCCAGGGAATACCCTTCTGCCAGAAAATTAACCCCAAATAATATCTAACAGCACACAGCACACACAGCATCTGCTGAGGCAGACTGGTTTGAGTCTCAAAACATGGCTCAATTGAAAACAAATCACCTTCACATTCTATCAATGTTAGAACCCTTTTAAGTGAAAAAAATCACTAAAAATTTCCTGGTTGCAGGTTCTCTCTGTTCTAAAACAAATACATGTTATTTTTACCAACTGTAGTGAGATATACACAATAGTGCTGAAAATAAAGTTTAACAAGACAATTAAATAATGACTGATGGAACTGGTCTTAACGACGTCAGTCATGGAAAATGTGCTCACAGGGGCACCGTTCTCCGCGTCACGTGCCGACCCAGGCGTTCAGCCTCTTCCTCAGGAAGCTCACTCTCAGAACGGAGGACAGGCCTCACCTTCTTCTCCCCACCAAAGAGCAGGGTGTGGGCTCCAGGCCCGTAGCCTTGCAGCTGCTGTGACGAAGGGCAGAGACCAGCTCAGTGCTCCCCCGTCTGCACGCCAGCACAGCATCTCTGGGCCCTCACAGGGGGAGAGTCTGGGGGACAGAATATTTCACCTTCCCCTCATCCCCTCTCAACTATGATTTACTTCCAGCTTCTGCCCTTTCCTCGTGGGAGCTGGGAGACACAGAACTTTCTCTTCCCACTCCACCAACATCAAGTCGGCCACAAATTTCCCATTTTCCCTAGCAGCCACTCAGGGCAGTGGCTTTGGGAAATCACTTGGTAATAAAGACAATTCAAACAGGAAAAAAGGGATTCCCTCCACATGACAGAAGCAAATATTTTTAAGACAAAAAAAAAATTGGTGTAAATGAAACTGGCTTCCAAAACTTTATATGGATATTAATTTCTTCCTAAAACATTCATCTGCTGTTGCGTGGATACAGCCTTGTGTATTTGCAGTAGGACTGAAAGGGTCATGTTTATCAATAAAACATTCCTAAGTACCAAAACTAATTAGACTTTATATTGCTAAATCTGAAAGTTGCTTTTTTAAAAAAAGAAAAAATCTGAGGTTTCTAGCTTTACCAAATATGTGGCCTTCTCGCTGTCTGTATTTCATTTCCCTAGCTTATTTACCAAAAGATAAACTAGTCACTTTTTCCCCCTGGCCTCGCTAGTCTAAATTTTTTTAAACCTCGGGACAATTTTATTTTGGACTTTGATAATGGAAGATTCTGTCCTTAGGTTTACTGTGTTGATTTTAATTTAAATCTTCACTTAATTTAAAAACGCATTAACAAAATTTCAGTGGGCAAAGTCGAAGTGCAAAGGCAGAGTTGAAGATGCTGGCAGTGTGCTGCCCAAATTCTGACTCTTCAGCCTTGAGCAAATGGGGAAATTTTTCCTTACGGCCCTCTTTGTTCTGCTTTTAAGTGATTTGGCATCAGGCCTCAGGTCTTAGGTGGTCAGATTGGGATCTGGTGTAAAGAATCCCCACCCCAGGACGCTCGAGATACTCACTGGACATGTCCTCAAGTAGCTTGGAAGGTTTTGTCCCCACGAATTATGGAGCACCTATGTGAAGCCATCAGCCTCGGTTGCTAAGCAAAATAACCAAATTATTTTTCATCCTGGCACAAAAGTAGCTCAGGACTCAGGTCTCCGTCCCAAGGGAAAGGAGGGAAAGGGAAACCTGATGCAGAGCACAGCCCCAAGTTAGAAAAAAAGGCTCTCTTTACTGGGGCTGCTGATGACTCCATTACAGAGCAGAAGAGGCAGGTTCATGGGGTAAATAAATGTCTGCATTTATGAAAGGAATAGAGAAATAGAGGACATGTTTTTTTCAGAGTATACTTTCAGAACTCAAAAATTTCTGGAAGAAATAATAAAATCAGGCACCCGAAAGAGAAAAATACAAAACCACATCAGTGAAATGCACCCCTGCCATGACCCCTTAGGTCCTTTCAACACATATACCCCCAAGCTTGGCCACCTGGCATTTCTGAAGTTCAAAGTGCTCAGCCTAGGGATTCAGTGCTTTTCTCTTTGCAGAATTGTGTAGGTTCTGGCTCTGCCATTTGGTCAGGTGACTGCACCTTCCTAGACTTCATTTTATACACTTAAAGGCAATACTCCATCTCAACCTCATTTGTTAATGACAAACAACTCACGGTCCATTCTTGTAACACTTAAACTTCCTCGACAGACCAAGTATTCATAGTTCCCTTCCTATGACAGTGAGCTACCTTTCCTGTTCTGCTAAGTAATTCTTTTACTACTATTATTTCTGGATCTAGAAGTTGATCTCAGACAGAATCTAGCACTAATCATACAAATAAAATCAATCTGTTACAGTCAATATTGAACTAGTACAGAATCTGTTGATGTATTTGGAGGAAAGTGGTCAAAAGGTACCAACTTCTGGTTCTGAGATACATGAGAACTACGTTTGTCACGTACAGCATGCTGACTACAGTTAACACATTAACGCTGCTGTGTGATATGTAGCAACGTTGTTAAGTGAGTAGTTGATCCTAAGAGAAGAAATATTTTTAAAATTTTCTTTTTATTGTACTTACATGAGATTGTGAATGTTAATCAGGTCTATCATATTAATCATTTTGCAATATACGTAAATCAAACCATCGTGTGTAGATCTTGAACTTATACAGTGATGAATGTCATTTATTTCTCAGTAAAAGTGGAAAAAATAATGAAAATAATCAATTCAGCTGCTGGTCATCTTACTAATACATTCTTTAGAGTCGAAAAATATTTTTTAATCAACTGCAAAAGATTTGACAGGCTTTACTATTCAGTCATTGAAAGCAAGACTAGATGCCTAACAAGAGGTTCCTGAAGGCGTGCGTGCGCGTGAGGATGAGTGCGTGTGCACTAATAGGAATGAAAGGAGAGTAAGGTGACTTCCCATAATTAAGTTTTGAATTATAGAAACTATGAGATTAAAATATTTCTCATACATTTCCCTATTTTTAATCGCAACAAATATAAATAAAGCAGTAAAATCAAAATAAAGTAAATTCAGAAAATATTGCTATCTTGTGCTATAAAATAGAAAGAATATACCCTAATCTGCCTGCAAATTAAATGACTTTGGTTAAAGGAAAAATATTTCTTTCTTACAAGTTAGTCAATGACACATTTTTAAGTCCTTTCTTCCTCCACCAGTAGAATTTAAATATAAGAAACTCAAATATCCAAACCTCCACTGACAACTGAAATAGGAAATATGAAAGCCAGAATGGTATAGACAAGAAGGAGCCAGTATTGATTCTTGAGCAGAAGTTAACTATCAAACAACGCTATGTCTGAACCATTCTCCTGAGAGCAGTCTCCTTACCCCTTAGCTAGGACTCACGTGATTGATGAGATGCTCTCCTAATTCAGGGACAGCCCAGTATGTTCTTGGCCACAAGGACCCACTCTTTGAAAGGCACATGTTGGAACACACCCTGAGATTTTTTCAAACAGCATGCTAAAGGCCTTGGAGATTCCAAAATGTCCCTTTTCTACCTCCCTGTCCCACCGCCTCAGCAGGGGCCGCTGTTATTTGTGCAAGTGTATTAGCTCCTTTAGGTAGGTGAAGGCTGAAATTCCCATGATTCTCTGGGGGAATGCATACAGTGTACCTCATCTCCACCAGTTCTGTCTTCCTGGGCAGCTTGCTTTACCTTCCTAGGCCTTTTAAAAACCCCTTCTTCTTTTTCAAACATATTTCTTTAAATCTCTGCCTGTAAAGTAAGGGCAGCAAGACTAAGGAAGTTAAGTTCTATTTGAAAATATTATCATTGTTTAAGGTGACCAGTTGAAATTATGAAAGAGCTCCACGGACTCTAGGGTAGATTGATTTCTGTAAGTCATTTGTCTATAAAATTTGTGAAATTGTCTAGATAGTCATCAACCCACAAAAATTATCTGCAAATGTATTTCATCTTAGCAGTTTTGGTACTATTCCCTGCTTTTATGCCGAACTGTACAATGCAAGGCTGCCTTCATCTTCATTTTTAAAGAATTATCTATAGATAAAAACAAAGTAGACTAGAAAATAATACTATTAATTTCTCCTCTCCTGTTAATGCTAAACTATAAACAAAGGTCAATATAACATTTACCCACAAAGAATTAATGATTTTAAGATTAGTAAAAATTTATATTAAGAAACCTTAGCCCTGGCTGGTGTAGCTCAGTGGATTGAGCGCGGGCTGCGAATCAGGCATCGCAGGTTCGATTCCCAGTCAGGGCACATGCCTGGGTTGCAGGCCATGTCTCCCCAGCAACCGCACATTGATGTTTCTCTCTCTCTCCCTTCCTTCCCTCTCTAAAAGTAAATAAATAAAAATCTTTAAAAAAAAAAAAGAAGAAACCTTAAAAATTTCCATTGGAAACTGGAAAAGAGAATTATAATTTTATTATAGAGTTTTTACTACAGCTTTCCACAAATGTATGCCAGTTATGAACATAATTTTGACTTTATTAAACTCTTTTGAAAAAGTTATTTATGTAAAAGTATTTTATTGACTATTTAGCAGTCAAAATGTTTTACTCTTGGACTTTGGATCTCAAAATCATTCACTAACTCAAAACATAATCAATCACAACTCAATGCTAGGTTATATTTTTGGAGGACAAGTGCTATGTGTCCTTTATTATCTTTTATTCAGCTCCAAGAACACAGCACGTCCAGCACACACTGAGTGTCCTTCATGCACTTTGCATGCAGTCACGCTGTCCTGTTGGCTCCCAGACACGCACACCCGGGACTACTATGTGCTGGTTACTTACTACGGGAGATGTGTGCAGTCATCGTCAGTGCCCTAGACACAGAATTTACCTGATGGACTCAGGGGAAGAGACTCAAGCAGTTACCAATTATAGATGTGCTGGAAGGTGAAAGGAAGGAGCAAAGGAGGGATGATGTCAGCTGACCAGCAACCGAGAGGAAGTTGTCCTTCCTTGAGCTCAGAGGCAAGGGGAAGAGATATTTTTGCAGGGACTGCGGTGGGAAGTGTTGATGGGGGAGAGACAGCCACTGGCAGAAAAGTGGCACTAAAACAAAGAGGAGGAGGCAAGGAAGAAATACCCAGAGTTCCTTCTCCTCCTGTGCTCTGATCTTCTGAAGCTCCCATTCTCCCACTGACAAAACCAACCACATGTCAGCTGTCCAGAGGACACTGGAGATGCAGCAATGTCAGCACAGAGCTGGGCAGGGAAGGGCAGAAAAATGGATCTGGGGACGAAGCCAAGAAAAACCAGCACCACAAATACTGCATTCCCCCAACACAATCCTCTTTCAGTTAACAGTAGCTCGTAGTTAACACATCTTCTTCATCAAAGGCTGTGTAACAGAGGCACAATTTGTCAAAGAGGGAGAAAGGGTTTCAGGTCAAATTATATTTGATCATATGTATGTTTTAATAGGAGACACACAGGACAGCAGATGGACTAGAAAATTCTTTGGGGAGTGATTAAAATAACATGTTAGAAAGCATAAAACATGCACCCAGGGGTCTGAGAGCAGAAAGAAAGAAGAGAAAGTTACATTGAGTTGGCAGAAAGGATACAGCCTCAATCCCAGACTGCAGCAGAAATGGGAGGGATGGTGCCAGGGATGCAAAGACAAGATTGAGTCTCAATCCTTCATGAAGCCAGAAAACAGAAGCCACCGTTTCCTTCGGCTCTGTGAGTACAGACTAGGAAAACCAGAAATTTCAGGGGTTCTTCTTTCTCCTCCCAAACCTCCCCATCTGCTTTCTGAGGCCTAAGATAACCCTATTTTGTTCATGGATTCATGGTCTTTACAAAGTAAGTTACTATTGGTGAAACTGTGCTCAGTGCATAATGCCTGCCGGGCGCGTGACAGGTATCAATCAGCATTAATGGAATAAAGATCCATTAAATGAATGGATGAAGAAATGAACACAGTGCCTGTGGCAACTCAAAAGAAAACATTACAACCTGCCCATTAAATAAAAAACATAGCTATTGTAACTGGTATCAGGATGTTTAAAATTTTGACGTAGGACGCAGGACTAAGAAACTGAGCTCGTGCAGAGAAGGAGGCGTAGCTGTACGGAGGGACAGCTGAGAACACGGAGCAAACAGCTCCTCAGAACCCTCCCGGCTTTGTCAGAGGAAGGTTCTGTTTGCCATCACTCGGGAGGGGACCCACAGCAACCTGGTGCAAACATGTTTGTGTTTGGTGCCAAGGTGCAGAGTTCAGTTCCAGGAAATGTTGGTGATTTATTGCGTGATTTAAACATTCTTATAAAGAATTATTTGTCCATCAAACTGTCTTTTTCATCTCAGGACCATTTTTTTTCCTTCTCAATAATAGATCATTAAGTGTGTTGGAAAGCCAAGGAGTAGAAAACATACCTTACTTTGAAAACGCAAAATATGTGTGTGTGTGTGTGTGTGTGTGTGTAAAGCCCATACCTATGCTTTGAAATACCCTCCTACTTTATGATTAGAATACAGAAAGCAGAATCAAATTATAAATTTACTTTTCTAGAAGGTGCTATAAATTTTCTAGAGAAGAGCTTATAAATCCGGGTTGTATAGAAAAAAATCTTTGAATATTCTGAAAATATGTGGTATGAGTTGCTTTCTAGTTGCTTTCACTTCACAAGCTTTGGTAAAATAGCTCCCTTTGCCAAATATGTATCACTATTTATTTGGCTCATCAACTGGTACTTAATTATTCAATAGTAAATTATTTTATTACTTTTCTCTGGCTAATTTTTTTGCCCAAAAGATATACTGTTCTTCTATAAGCAAAGCCTTCTAACATTTTTATCACTTCTACCCTGCATCCAAGATATGTTAGAATGATGAGTGGTTAGTGATAGGAGAAGGGGAGCAGGGAAGGAGAAAAAGAAACAACTAGAACAGGTGCTTAAAAAAAAAATAGAACAACAGCCTAGGGCCTCACACCTGCAATCTAAACTCTGTTCTACCACTGATTGACTTGTGTGCCAGTTCATTCATTTTCTAAATGAATGAGACGAATTCAATTCATGCTAAGATTCCCACTGACTTTGAAGTGTTGCACTACTTACTCCCTGTGAGCTAAGACCTTTTCTCCTTTCACTAGATATCCCTAGCTTCAAAAAACATTTAAGGTATCACTATTTTATTTGCCCCCAATGTCCCTGACTCTAAGCATCATCTGTAGCTACATCCTGGGAACACTGCAAGCCCCAGCAATGCCTTCAAACTGGCACCTTCCACGTCCAAAGAGATCCTGGGCTGCATGCTCCTACTGACATACCCAAGGGGGCGACACCACAGGTTTTGCAATAGAGGCCTGTACATGCCCACTTTGTAGAACAGCTTGACTGGCTCTTGACCTTACTTCATTACTATTTGAATCAGCTACTGACACTGCCAATAACATCACACATAATAAAACACACATCTTATAACTAAACCACAGAGAGTGCCCAGGTACAGAAAGAATCCAGGAACGGCACACTTAAAACGTAAACTGCTCAAACAGAATGGCTACTGAGGGATCTGCAAGTACAGATGCCAAGTGCTTCTCAGGGGTTAAATGGCCACATTTTAAGATTCCTCAATGGCTGCTGCCCTGGCCTCACTTTTAAAAGCCTCCGTCATTTCTCAAGGAATCACATTTAACAAAAGGCCACATCTAGTTCCCCCCAAATCAAGATTGAGCCTACTATTACTGGAGCTGTTTAGGGCATAGAAATAAAGCATGCCTTCCAGAGGGTGGAAAAAAAAAAAAAGAGAAAAACAGCCTTTTCGAATGAGTAGGTCTCACTCTAATCTGAAGCTTGTACTGTCCTTTTCAATTGCTGCAGAGAAACAATTAATAAAGGAACCCA
Organism: Tonatia bakeri; assembly: GCA_004024845.1. Classification (NCBI taxonomy): domain Eukaryota; kingdom Metazoa; phylum Chordata; class Mammalia; order Chiroptera; family Phyllostomidae; genus Tonatia; species Tonatia bakeri. Next base: position 76,923 of record PVIA01004223.1, read on the forward strand.
TTAAGACCTGATTATTGCTGCAAAAAAAAGGAAGGTAGAGTTTCAGTCCTTTGAAGTAACTGAGAATGATTCAGGCCTCATTACAGAGATATAATCTACATTCATACATTTATGTTAGTGATTCAAATCTATTGGGAGAGATTGAATTCCGTTAAATAGAGCATCTTTCCTGCGGGACTTTTCTCAGGCTTTCTCCGGCTAACCCAAGAGGCGACCTAACAATGCGAAGCAGTGGACTATTTAGGGACTCGGCTGCGCTGTGAAAGAAAGGCTGCACAGAAAAGAAAAAGAAGAATGAGATATAATCTAAAAAGCTATGTCAGCTTTTCCTTTGGGCCGTTTTGTAAATGCCCTTCCTGTCATCATGCCGTCCAGGAAAGCGGGGAAAGGGCTCTAGAACTTTAAACAGTGCACCTGCTGCAAACAGATTTTTAATGGAGAAGTTTGGAAGATGTGTTTCCCCTAATTTCAGACAGAATAAAAACAGAAAACTTCTAACTTAAGGATCTGAATAGTTTCTTCCACTGGCTCAGAAAGTTGGTAGATAGATATGTGTGAGAAAGATTGGGGGATGTATGGAGAAAGAGAGAGAGAGAGAGACTCCTCTTGGGGAGGGGGTGGGGTGTCTCTTGTAAGTTAAAAGGTTCTCAAGTGGCATCAATAGTGTTGATGTCCAGTGTAGAGAAACCTCACATAACTTCTTGTGTTTTGCAATTTTTCACGACAGAATTTTTATTGTATGGTTTCATCAGACATAATTTTTAAAAACATATAATTTTAATTAGTCATCAATTCAAACATTTGGATTCTGCCGAACAATTGGGCTGAGAGTCTAGTCCCTTAGGAAAACCACACTGTCTTTCAGGCATTTGTCAGCTCCAGAAGAAAACTGCGAACTAGAAAATTGAAATTAGCACTGTGAGTTCAGTTTTAAATATCCATGCTGCAATGAAAGAACAAGATTTGTTTGACGTATGTTGTTCATTTGCTTAACTCTCCAATTAATAGCTACGGAAATCAGAGCTAATTATATTACAGTTAAAAATTTAAAATGCGGTGTTCCCCCTATTGTCAAAATCTTCTGAATGTGCATTGCAATGGCTTAGAAATAATGCAGTTAAACCTCTGATTCTAGTTTTAAATGCTTCTATTTCAAAGGCTCTAAATGCACAGGAAAATATAGGAGTATTCATGAAAAGTTGTTTTTTGGGTCCCTAAACAACATCAGTGGGCAATCATTCTGGATGCCCGTCTCAAAAGTGAGATTTTTTTACTTCCTTGAATCTTCTCCTGTTCACAATGAAGACTGGGGCCAAATTGACAGTAGAGGGATTCTGGCTTATTGTACCTGCACCAGCCCTTCTGACTAGGTGCCTTCAAATTACAGTTGTAGAGGGCAAACTCCCAAGTTCATCGTGAAGTGATTCTTCTTCCTCTTAAACTAGCAGCTGAAATATAGGTGGAACCATATGAAATTGCCGGTTTTTTCCTAAAAATTTCACATGGTTCAACCTAACACAAAAGTCCATTTGCTTTACAAAATAGAAATGTTTTACACCAGTACAGCGTTAGCCACTCCTCCCAGGCAAGCTTTCCCTAGTTTAATGTAATTCTTAAAGGAGTGACCCTGAAGGCGCTGTCTGTTACTCATATTGGAACTGGTGATCACAGTATTTCTTGCTGTGACTCTTAATTCTTGGCCAAGGTTTCCTTAACCGAGGACTTGGTTATGCCTATGCCTGGGCTTCATGCGAGTTTCTGTTAGCGATAAGGGCGTGGCGCGCTGGTGAGTGTGAGAAAGCCAGAGAGACTCATAGTGCAGTTACATTGTAAAATACAGCTCCTCAAGGCGTTCAATTTGAAGATAGAAAAAACAAAACGCCCCTTTATGGCAAAGTGCAAAGGAAATCACGTGGAAAAGAGAACAGCAGAATATTAGCCAAGTTGTGTGGTTAAATCTTTGCGACCCTAATAAAATGAGTTCGCTTTGAGGCGCACGAGTGGTTCGGTCAACGACTCAGGTTAACGATGACAAATCCGTCCATCATTGGGGTCCCCGACTTCATGTGCACCCAGAGAGGCAACGTTTACGCTCCGTGAGCTGAAAAGGCAGAGAGGGCCCAAGTGTGAACTTTTTACTCCAACAGCGGAAGGAGAAATCAGTGGCTCATTAAAGCAGAGACCTCCTTGGAAGCTGGCAGAGAGGAGGAAAGAAAGCTAATTATGTCTCTCTTTTCTGTGCTCGCTTCGACCCGTTTATAATCTGCTGGTCTGGAGGGTTTGTCCTCAGCATCTTCCGCTCTCTCCCACCGCCCTCCCCTCCTTCTGGGAGTGCGAGGGGGAGGGAAAAAGTCAGCCAAGCACCAGGCTCCAGGTGGCTCTCAAGTGCTTCGCTGCCAAAAGAAAAAAAAAAAAAAAAAAGGAAAAGAAAAAAAGAAATCCTACGCAGGAAAACAAGTGAGAAAGGGGCTCCCCGGAGGGGATTGGTTCCGGCTGGAAGGCAGCAAAATTGGGAAAGCTTGGGGACAGGGCTCTCGCTGGTGGCCTGCGCAGGGAGCACAGGGCGCCTCGGCAGCAATTAGCCGGAGCTGCAGGCGCAGCGGGGTGGAGGCTGCGGCTGGGGCGCGGGGAGAGGACCCGTAGCCCCCCAGCCCCCGCAGAGGCAGCGTGCTCCCTTCCCCTCGCTCCCGGCTCCCCACTCTCGGCCCACTCCCCCTCCCTCTCCTTGGCGTTCCCAGCAGCCCGGGGTTTCAGATGTCCCACCGCCGTTTGACCCCCTCCCCCTGCTTCTCCACCCTGCAAATGAGGTTTGACCAGCAGACGCAGAGCCCACCTCTGGCTCAGAATCACTGACATGTAGACTCCAGGCTTCAACCTGTTTACAAGCCGGCTTTCCAAAGGAGGGGGGTGGAGGGACACGGGGCCAAACAAAACACCAACTGCCCAACTGCCGTCCCCCCAAAACAAGAAGTGACTTTCTGCAGACCTCACATCCACAGGCACCACCAAAAAGAGAAAGCAAGAGGCAGAAGAGAACAGCGGCCGGTGACCGGGCAGCTGCCTCCAGCCCTGACAGCCCAGGAGGAGGGACGCGCTGCTGGAGCTGTCTAGGGCTGGGGCTCCGCGGAGAGCGACCGGCGGGTGCGACCTCGGGCGGGAGCGGAGCGCTGCCCCAGCCTCGCGCCCCAGCATCTGTGGGTCTCGTTCACTGTGCTGTCATCTGTTTTTCAGACTGTTTTCTCTTTTCGTCTAACATGGTGAAGAAAGGAGTGAAGAAAAGAACAAAGTAACTCCTGGGGGAGTGAAGATCGCTGGTGACCCACTGCACCATCGCCACCAAGCAGCTCCCGCGACTGCGGCCACCCACCCTGGTCCACCATCACCCGGAGCCTGCAGAGGCACCCAGCGGATCCCGGACGGGAGCGAGAAGAGGCAGCAGCCCTTGAGAGGAGTTATGGATGGTGGTGCATTGCCTGCTGGCCGGATCTGCACCCAGAGGGAGCTAACCAGCGGCCGCCACCTCCAGCTGTCTCCTTGCCGCGCACCGGGTCTCACCCTTCCAGTATGTTCGTTCTGATAAGACAATTTCCAGCGCCGAGAGTTTCAGTACAATGTGGAAATGGATACTGACACATTGTGCCTCAGCCTCTCCCCACCTGCCAGGCTGCTACCGCTGCTGCTTCTTGTTGCTGTTCTTGGTGTCTTCCGTCCCTGTCACCTGCCAAGCCCTTGGTCAGGACATGGTGTCGCCAGAGGCCACCAACTCCTCTTCTTCCTCCTCCTCCTCCTTCTCCTCTCCCCCCAGTGCCGGGAGGCACGTGCGGAGCTACAATCACCTCCAAGGAGATGTCCGCTGGAGAAAGCTCTTCTCTTTCACCAAGTACTTTCTCAAGATCGAGAAGAACGGGAAGGTCAGCGGGACCAAGAAGGAGAACTGCCCGTACAGTAAGTAACAACTGTGCACTGCCTCCCTCCAGTCATCCACCCCCACCCCGCAAGGGGGGAAATCTGTTCCAGATGTGGCCAGCTAAATATTTACGTCCCCAACCCCTGTAAAATGATTAAGTGGAATACTTTCACACTAAATCACCCCCCCGCCCGCCCCGTGTATACGTTGCGCGGCCTCACCCCTCCCTGCGGGGCTCGCGGCGCACCCCCCACTCCATGTCACCCTATCTGCCCTGGCTCCGGGCTTGTCGAGCGCCTCGCGGGACCCCGCGGAGCGGTGGCTGCGCACCGACGCCCCCTCTGTCTCCAGCGCCCGTCCCTACCTCAGCTGAAGGTCCCCTTCCCCTCCCTTCGGAAAACGGCTCAAGTAAACACAGTTTGTTTCTTTTCGCTGGCAATCTTATTAAGAGTTTTGGGACAGTTTCCTCAAGCTGAAAATAATTACCCACTGTCAATTACAGGGCTTTATGGCAACTTTATTTAAGAAAGAAAAGTCCATTCCACTCGCTCCCCACCCCCATCCCGTTACCCCACCACCTCTCTAGATAGGAGCGAAAGCATTTTTTCTGGTTTTGATTTTTTTTTTGGGGGGGGGGTTCCCTCATGTTGGCTTGAGTGATTGCAGTCCACGAAGCCCGCTTTTCCGGCACCGCTATTAGTCTTGGGCCTGCCTTCTCTCTCGGTAACATGATGCTCCTGCCTGCGTTGTCTGTAGCATCTGCGCTGCTTTGTGGCGTCCCGTGGTACCGTTTCTTCTGGAACCTCTCAGATTGCAGAGCCCTACTACTCCGGCATTGGGAACATCTGGGGCTGGATTCACACAGACCTCACACAAATTCCATTGTCATTCTTCTGTTTTCAAAGTAAAAGTCGTACATCGGTTTCCATGGCTGTAGTTTATCCCCGGAGCAGGAGGGTTTTTCTCCTTATTCAAATTGTGCTCTGGGTTTCTGGATTTCTTTCCTTTTTGCCCCCTCCCCTCTCTCTTTTCTTCTTCTTCGGCTCTTTTTCTTCTTCTTTCTTTCTTGCAGGGGTGTGGGCTGGGAGGGGTGGAAGCAGCAGAAGGGGAGGGTGGATACTGCGTCTCTTCTTGAATCAGTCCAGCAAAGCCAGATGGCTGTTGGCTTCCTCCCTGAGTTACTTTCAAGTGGTGAGACTCACTCACCCTCTATTGATTGCTATTTGAAAGGGTCCCGGCTGATGCCCTGGCACTACAGATAGTAGACCAAGGGATTTCAGTGTCTTTAAGGACCAGTGAGCATCATCTCAATGCTACTTTCGAGTCCCCTTTTAAAGGGACGTTTTTGTGTCAGCTGTTTGGGAATTTGAACCCTGTTTGCCAGTTAAATACGTGGGTCGCACATTTCGAGATCCCTTGGCCCAGAAAGGATCTGGTGTGAACAGGAAAGACAGTTAATCAGAACTTAACATTTCCTTTTTAAATGAGGATGGACAAGAATGAAGACTTCATTTTTGTGTGAGGGGGCTCACATACTTTCAACATTAACTTCTGTTTTTCCTCAGCTGCTGCTTCCATGTACTAAATTTAGCAATACATTTATAAGTAATACTAGTTGTAGAAGGATTTTGAAGTATTCCATTTTATGTTTAATGCTAAAAATGTGAAAAGCCCATTGGCTACATATGCTTTCCATGCTGATTTATAGAAAGTGGCTAGAATAATGTCATTTATGATAAAGAGTTTTTTTATTGTTGCCTGAATTCATTAGGTTCTTTCTACAGAGATGCCACCATTGTTTAAAAATTTGACACTTCATTCAATAGTTGTGGTGTCACCCAGTTAGGACGATGGGGAAGGAGTGGTCCAAACACTTACTGAACAGTGAGCTGAGAGGTTAAAAAAAATAATATCCATGGATTGAAATTCTTTGTTGTATTTTTAGTTCATAAAGATATCTCAAAGAAATATAATAAAATTATAAAGTGTTACCCTTGAGCAAACTTTCTCTCTCTCTTTTTTTTTTTGACACTAACTGGATTTTGCTATTGTTGTATATGTGTCTTTATGAGGTGCTGCAAGGACCCATCCACATTGGTTTATTTATGCAACTTGAATTACTAATTTCTAAAATAACAATCACTGTGTGATTAATGGTTTCATGAAATGATTTCCAGGGTGCAAATTGAATTATATTTTTACAGTTAAGAATTATCTGCAAAGAGAAAGGTACACAACTTTCATTGCATAGAAATGAGTGTGAAAAATTTTCATCGTAACTGTCCAAATATACTCATGTCTCTTCCAGATGATAAAGTACGCTAATAGTTCTTGTTAAAATTACAATATCTTATATAGTAATGCAATCTTAATGAGTGGTTGAAAATGAAAGGGGGGAGGGTCTCATTCTGTTAAACAATGTCAAGTAGTAAATAATTTAGGCTTTTAAAGAACATTTGTATAAGGACATAGAACGTGAAAAGTAGAGGTTGAAAAAACCGTAATTTCACATGTGGCCAGGTAATCAGAATGCTGCTACAATTTCCAGCTGGGCTGATGCAGCTGAACTACATGGTATCATTAAGATATTGTCTAAATGCATGGTATCATTAAGATATTGTCCATAATTACATGTGAACAAACTTTTGCCATGCCTACGGGGTAACCAGCCAGCCAGCCCGCCCACCAAATGGTAGCCTGTTAAATATTAGGGTATCTAACCCCTGAAGAGTGTTAGTTCCTTGTCCAAAAACCACATTTCAGTAACATTTTCCTAAACAAGTTATTAATTATTCTCAATACACAAAGCTGTTCTTTTGAGGTTTGCTTATTTGAAGCTTAATTTTCTTTGTTACTTTTGACCCTAGTATTGCTGCTAAAATACAATAACAGCTTATCTAAGAGGTTACATGTTTGTGATGTTCAGAAGCTTAATTAAACAACAGTCTCACTGGCTCTTTGCCAACAAAATGCTAACAAAAGGGAAGTAAGGAAATCACCCCTAAGCATTGCAAAATCATTTTTAACTTCTACCTCCAAAGCTGGTTCCCAGAATTTGGGTGGTTCTAAAAATATTACATGTGCTAAAGAAACTCTTCTCAATGTGGGTGATTATTATAATTTCTCTTTCGGAGGGGGCAATTTTTTCTTCTTAGCCATTATAGGATAGTAGAATAAAGGAGGGCAGAGATGAATTATGTTTCTCCTGTTAGAAGTCTGAGAAAGCCTGAATAATTTAGAATAGCTGCGGTGTGTCTGTCACTAGATATGCTCAGGCTCATTTAGGTTTGTTTTATCATTCTTTACATCTAGAGCTTTGCCCTTGAAACATTACCACTCAGCTCCAGCTCTGGCCTCCTAGGAAGGCTGGATGCAGCTGTTAGTACCTTTGCAACTGGGACTGGTGGACTTATTTCTGAACGTAAGTAAAACAGCTATGAACTTCTCCCATGGTGTTCACTTGGAGAAAAGGGGAGTCTAGTGCAAAGAAAATGTAGCCCTCAACTTGAGACAACAAAGGCTGCATATTCTCGAAATGGAAAGCCACCGTGCTTATGTGTCTTTGCAGAAAAGGGGCGTGGGAGACAATAGAGAAATCAGTATGTACTGAATACGGAACAAATGCCTTATCTCATTCACACCCAGAAGAGTCCTATGATTTAGATATAACTATCCACATTCTTCAAATGTGAAAACTGAGCCTGGAAAAAAGTAAATTATTCAAGGTCATCAACTGGAATTTGGCAGAGCTTAGATTCAAGCCTAAATCTATGCAGTTATATCACTCCTTATTTATCTACCTCTCTGCTACTGACTGGCAACACTGATACCCACGTATCAGAATTATGGTAGATGCCCCCAAACTCTAAAAAAACAAATTATGCAAAAGTATAATTGCTTCTTGCTAGGAATACCAACAGCTCTTCAGATTAAACTGGAACAGGAGTAAAGTGACGGTGGAAGAGAAAGGAACTACCTCAAAGGTGTCGCTGCAGGTGGGCACCTGAATCAGACTCTGCTGGGCACCCTCTTGGTGAAACGCTTTAGGTGATGTGATATTTGGGAATATGATTACGTATGGGTACACAAGATACACATACATCAATCTCACTCATTTCAACAGAGGGCATCAGAAATGCGTGACTATTTAAGAAAACTCCATGAGTATATAGTAATTGTTTACAGCTGAGGGCAGAATGTTTAATTGATTCCATGTGTAATAAAATAATTTGATTGTAAATACCAGTGTGAAATTGGGCTTTTGCAGAAACTTCTGATGTATGAATCTAAATGGAGCAAAATCTTAAGAGTCCTAAAGATAGATAGATCCATCAACAGAGACTAAAGCTTTCAAATGAGTCTGCAAACCAAAAAGGCACTTTACCCCACAAAAGCAAAAGATTATTGTTTAGGATTAAAGGTTTGTATTATCGCTTTTTAATCAAGATGAAAGCTTACTGTAGGAAGTTCAAAAAAGTGAGAAAACAATTGTTGAGGAAAATGGGGACTCATATATTCTCCTAAAAAGAACACAACCATTTCCCAGGAAGGAAGCCAGTATACAACCGAAGGCTTCCACTGGTGTCTTATTGAAGTGGTGGTTGTTTCTAGAGTTTGGCTGCATAATTTATAACCAGCAGCATTTAATCACAAGCATCGAGGATTTATGAAGGAGGAAGGCACTGTATTTAAAGTTTACGTGACACTGGTCCCGTTACCTTTACTGCATTCCTGCCATGTGGACCCTCCACTTTGATGGCTTTATCATAAATCCATTAAAAATGCACAATTACGGAGAGTTTTCTCTTCATAAACCTGATTTATAACCATCTACCAGAAAAAAAAAGCAAGAAAAAAAACAGAAATCACGTGGCAATACTAAAGGATGAGAATTCAGAGATGCCGATCTCTAGGGCTTGGGTCATCTATTACCCAAAAGTATGGACTAGTCTTTCCAAACAGGTTTTGCACAATGATGTGTAAGCCTGGAATTGAAAAGAAGAATCATGTCTTACAGAACGAAGGAAACTCCATTGTGTGCATGTTTCCTGTACATTTTTACTATCCAGTTTAGAGTGCAAAGTGTTATTCCAGTACATTTTTTTCGTGTTTAATGAACTTATAGAACATGAACGAGCACTTTAAATTCCTGCACAATTACCTTAATGTTCAGAGGCAAACCCCATTTATTATCCAAATGTCTGACTTTCCACAAGCCAAAATGTTCGGAAAAAAGTTGACAGCTCATTTGAAATGGAGCTAATGTTTCTTACATTTATGAGCTGCCTATGAATATCTATATCTTTCCTAAGCCTTAAATGTCTATATGCTTATCCAGTACTGTAGTACAAATGATATTTCTTTATTATGCTTCAGAAGGAAGATGAATGCATGTGTATTAGTTCAAAGTGATTTTAATCTATCTTAACATTAATTCTGTGAACTTTGCAATGAAGAGTAATTCAGATGACATTTTTAGTATTACTGTTCCAACATTTGTCAGCATTAATAGTTGATGTTTGCTTAATGTAAGTTAGTAAAATATTAGCATTTCCCTCCAAGAAATTAAAGTTCTCTTTTAATTTTCCAGTATGATGGGAAATAAGATTCATGTTTAAATAATTTTAATACAGTTCTATTTGTCTAGAAAAGTAATGAACCTCATTTTGTCTCAAGTCCTTTATGCAGAAGTACTTTAATTGTTTGTGGTATATTGCAATAATGGAAGGTCATTTACATTTGCCATTTGACCAGTGGTATTTGTTACTTGGGTTTGCAGGTTTAAAATGTGTTTACTTTTCATAATTGGCAGCCTTTTCTTTTTCAGTGCCTGTTAACTCTACCCCTGCCTGTCAGTCAGTATAACAAGCGATAGCCTAGAAATGCGCCTTTAGTGTTAGTGAGAGAAAACATGGCTACATCCTGGGAAGCCACCAGCGACACTCTGATCCTGAATTAATGAATACAAAATGGTCATGCTTTCCAGATACGGTGGCAAACCCAGTATTTAATTAGCACAGTTTTTACACAAATAGCAAGTTTTAAGATATCTAAAAGGGAGCCAGGTGACCCACCAAATAATGGTCTTAAAGGCTCCCTGGCTTTTATATCAGGTCAGTTGTGTTCTTTCTTTGAACATTGTGTTCTAATTGGAACAATAAATCAAAGACGACGCGCAGAGTAGATTCCCATGTAAGGTGGACAACTGGACAGTGACTTTTTACTGCTGCTAACACGTGCATCCAATTACCATCTGATAGATCCATAGTGCCGGCAGTAAAGCATTGCCTCATTTTATAGTTCGCCTCATAATTCTTCACCCTAAGTCTGTCCAGCTTTGCCTATATCTAATCTGTCAGTATGTATGTTATCATTAATGAGGAATTTTCGAATGTCTGGCATGCTTCCTATAATGAACAATGAATGACATTGAGATATTAATGAATCATTTAGTTAATCAGAATAGAAGAGGCAAAGTATTAAGTCGATATATCCCCAACTTCAAGTCATTGTGAACTAAATATAACCTAATAATTAAATTAACACTATAATTTAAGTATTAACAGTACAGTTTAACTGCAATTTAGTTTTACATAGTAACAGTTAACTACCAAATTAAGAACTTTTAAAAAAAGACATTTTTCTTTCATTATCATTTTCTTTCACAGCCCTTGAGTTAATGTTCTTCAGTGAAAATAACCGTGGTAGTTCATGCTTAACCTTTTTCAAGACATTGCCCTGTGTCAGGATAACCTGACATATTCATCGAGTCTTTACAACTCAAGGCCCATCAGCTTCTTGCTAATAGCTCTACCTTGAGGCGGTTTTACTTCTGAAATATTGGCCACCTGTGACAACCCTGCCTCCAAGACCTCAAGAATCCCTGACACTTTATCACCCCTTCACCACTCCATTATTTTCCCCTCCTTTGCTTTCCACTTTTCCCCCTTCTCCCTGGCTTCTAAACCCCCTGCATACAGTTTCATCCAGTATCAATGCTCAGCATCCACGGTCCAGTGCAAGCCAGTGGCCTGGACAGTTTTGGGTGTGTAGCATCCAAAATAGATAGTTAATAGTCTATGCATAAAAGTCTTCAGCAAATTCAACAGACTCCAAAGGGAGCCTTTTCTAATTTTGAATCACCATTGAAGTCACCCTTCTCCCAGCATGCAGGCCAATCTCTTACAGCTTTGCCTTTTAGTGAAGTTGGAAAATCACAGATAAGTGCCTTCTGAGAATGGATGCTGCCTGTCCAGTGACTAAATCGTCATTCTGCATTTTTGCTCCAAGTTCAATATTCTGTTCTGAATAACTCTCCCTGCAGGTTCATTTCACCTTTGTCTCAAATTATTTTAGTACCTGCAGCACGTACCAGCTACTTTGTCAATTTCCTTATCTTTTGCACTTATCTGGACTCTTATAAGAGGAAGAAAGTGAAGATGATTGAGGAAGTCAAATGATTATTCCTCTTCTGTTTTAGTCATCATTTATTTCAAAGAAGATGAATACTAATTTAGAAGTCTTTAATATTTCCAACTTCCAGAATGCCCCTACATGATAAGGCTTCTCTGTATAACCCTGCCAAACATAGCTCCTTAAAATGAAACCAATATTCTTGTTAATAGTGGCTATCAAAGGGGAAAAATGTACAACACACATGCGTGTCCACTCCAGGCTGACCAAATGCAGACATGTGCATATCTTCATTGGAAAGGTTTGAAGATACCAACAGAAGTTAGAATTCTATATAAGCCTACTTGTGTTCATATCTTCCACTGACCGCTGAATTATTTTTATTTATGCAGAAGCTATTTACATATGTTAAATTGGTTCTTACTGTAATAATTAAATGCCAACCTTCTTTTACAATTGATTTCAAACTATATAGTGATACAGATATATATTTCCATAGCCTAAATAGCTTTGATGTGTTGATAGAATTATTAAAAGAAAAATTAAAATTTCACAACATGGGGAAAATGATAATGAATGGATGCTAAACTGCATACTATTCATGATGTATAGTGAGCTATATTTAAGGACAATGCCATTCATAATTGTCATTACCACTGTAATAAAACAAACGTTTAGGGGGCTTTTTTGGATATGTCGGTAGAAGGCTATGATTCACAAATATGAAAAAATGTGCTAGGGATGCTTAATGAACAAAATTACAGAAGTGCTTTAAAGCTGAAGCCAGAGAGATGGTAAGAAGCATGTAATTAGGATGTTAAAAGCCAGAGGAAAAGCAGAAGAGGCCGTGGAGCATTCAGACAGACTGTGAGGGGGGAGGAGATGTCGGGCTGGAGTGACGGAGACAAGGGTTTTGAACTCCCAGGGAAGAAATCAAGCTAATGAGTCGCAATGCACAAGGGCTGACATGACAAGAAAGGTGTGAGGGAAATATAACCCAAGCCCTGGCATTTGACTGCTTGTTAAATGAACTGAAATGAGAACCTGTGATCTAAAAGGAATCCCGTTGAAGTAATCGCAGCCAGGGTATCAGAGGAAGGAAAGCTGTGTCCAAGTTTCTGCTAGAGGCAGTGGGCCGGAGGGACTAAAAGTGTGGACTTGAATCAAAAGTGACCTCAAATCCCAAATCCAGGCCTGGATTGAAAGTGAGTTTTAGAGACACAGGGGTGGGTGCATTTGAGGCTCCACACTGCCAAAGAATAGTACATTACTTGGGCAAGTTGTCATCGGTAACACAAGGATATTCACAATCCCTACCTCTTTCCTACATGGTAGAGACTTAATGAGGCCATTCCTTCATTCAAAAGAAATTTATTGAGTGCCTGCTCTGTGTCAGATACCGTGTGACACTTAAATACACTGCTGGAGAAAACGATGCTGGGTCTGCTCTCACAGAGCTTTCTTCCACAGTGCCAAAAACTGAGCAAGTAAACAAGGAGATGTGTGATGAAAATTTGGGGGTTCTGTAACAAAACAGTTGGGAACTTTTCTGGCCAGAGAAGCCTTTGAAGGTGGGAGGGAGGGAACCCGATGGGACGAGTCTAATGTGTCCCCCAAAAGTACGGAAAAGGCATGCTGAACCCAGGCAGGGTGAGAAGTTTGGAGAAGTTGGAGTTAATGCATGGAATAGCTTAATGGTGCTTGGTGCATCATAAGCCCTCACGGAGTGGATAGTAGAAACAAAAATAACTATGATGTTTCCCTTTGTGTGAAGGGAAAGCCTTAGAAAAGCAACTAGATAATTTGACGAAGTGGAAATTAAAATATGGGAATTGAAGAAAGAGGCAGGAATGAGGAATACACCTGGCATTTTTTTTACAAAGGGAAATACTAGAACCTCTAAAATTATTGAAGATTTAGAATTGCAGCATTTATAATGTTGTGAAGCTTTGAGAAAAGGCTGATTTGTTGAGAGACGAGCTGCAGATATTTGAAAATTGAAAGTAACTTGGAGTGAGGGAAGAGCCGAAAGGAAAGAATAGAAGGTAACGAATGTGTCCAAGGATGCAACTACACAACAGAACAAAAGAAAGTGAAGAACAAAAATAGAGCCCAAACGGTAACTGTCGGAGGCTGGGAGAAGGCAGATTATTTCATAAAAGGCAAAAGGGAAAGTGACTCAGTTTTTAAACATTTCAAAACAAATCTAGTATTTCAAGTTACGATATGGTTTTGAACCAGGATTATCACAGTTGCTCAACTTTCAGTAAATTCTGCAGTTCAGTGTCGTGTTTCTCCCCCCATGACTGTGACCTTTCTGGCCCAGGCCCCCCGAGAGTTTGCGATCCAGAGACAGAGACAGGAGAATGTCACCAGGAGCTGGAAGATAATATAAGGCCATTTATACTACACGCCAAAGAAACAAGGCAGAAAACCAGCAACCTGCAAGAGAGGGAGGGGTGAGCGCCTTGGGGAGGGTCACGCTGAGGATAAGGGACCAGACAGAGACTCAGATAAAAAGGGAGGAGGGAGAATATCCTTAAAGAAAGCAGGGAACCTTATGTGAGGTTTTCCGGAAGCAACAGGCAGGCCGAAGGGCTGGAGCAGAATCAACAGACTAGTGAGTATGTTATGAAACACAAAGCAAAATGCACTGAAATGTGTTATCACCTGGGAGCATGTAAATATTCTTTGGTTTGAGTAATTAATTTTGTTTTTTGCTAAAATATTAGGTTAGCACGGTTTTCATGCTAAAAATTGGCCTTTATTTGTTTATTTTACTTTTTGAAGAATAAACAAAGAGAAAGCAGGAGAATATTTGGGAAAAATGTAAACTGCACTACAGTTGACATAACCTAAATACATTAAAATTGTAGTGTGATTGGAAAACAAAAACAGTCGTCGTTTTGTACTAGGAGCATGAGACTATAGTTCTTCTGACATGCACCAAATGTCATCGTCCTCAGCGTTCCTGATTTGCTCAATGGTCATGACTTCAGAATTTAATAGGCCCCACTGCAGAAGTGAACATGTGGTATGTCCCTGGGGGCGAGGGGGCGAGGGGTCTGCCCCTTCACAGCAGGTCCCCAAAGAAACTCCTGTGGCTTCAGAATTACCTGCTGCCCTTGGGTATTTTTCTCTGTCATTCCTGTTCTAAAATGTCTAAAAGCAACAAGGGACACTAGAGCTCTTCATCTTGCGAAAGAGGATGCTTAACGGCTTCTTTTTAAAACAAATTAGGGTCATAACAAGACAGCCTGTCTGCAACCAAGTCCGCTGTCAAGACCTTGGGCTTTGGGGACAAGCTTCTTCATGTAGAACCTAAACTGTGTGGCTTTGGACAAGCTATACTCCCTGGGCCTCGATCTCTGCAACTGTTAAGTGGGGATAATAATATCACCCGCCTCAATCACTGTTGGAAGAATGGGTTTGTAAATTTACAAATGAGGCTCTAAATGCAAAGGTCCCAGTAAAGGGCCTGGCACATGTTAAGAGCTCAGAAATGTTAGTTCTCTCTACTGTTTTGTGCTATGACTACTGTGTTGTTTTTAATTAAACCACTCGAAGAAAAGATACCTAAGACATGGGATAATAAACAATTTAGACAGAAGATTGGTATTCTATCACCTTATTTTACAGGTTATAAAGTGCTTGAATGTCCTCATTAATTGGCTGTCAGAAATGAATAAACTAATCATTGTTACTGCCATGCCGTGTTTGGATGAGAAAATTGGGTTTAACAGTTACGGTGCCGGCCTGCAGCCAGCCAACCAGGCACACAGAGTCAGCATCGGTGATTCAGAATTCAAACCTAGGCCAGTCTTAGCTAGTGGGCCCCCCTGTCTTGGTGTGCCTGGGACAATTCCAGTGTGCACCCTTGTTCTCATATATTATTAAGGGGACCCTATTCATTCTCAAATGGCCCATTACAAAGTCACCCCTGTCTTAGCCTGTCTGGTTTGCATGAGGCACAAATCTAACCAGCTGGTTTCCTAGCAAATCCGTGTCTTCTCAGCATCCTCAGATAACAACTACATTTCTTTGCGTGTCATGATTTGTTCCCTGCCGACCCCCTCTCACCTCATTCCTTATGATCCTCCCCACTACAGATGCACTGAGCTCATTTTAGTTCCAGAACATGCCATTCCCCTCAGGTGCAGCATTTGCACACATGACCAGGTCTGGCTGGGGTGATGTTTCTGCCCTCACTGTCCCCAGGACTCCTTCCTTTCAGGTGTCAGGTAGATGTCATCTCTAGGAAGCCTTCCTGACCACTCTACTATCCCAAAACCTGTGCTCCCCAGCACCCTGTATCCCATATTTTAACACGCTCTCACATTTGATTAATTTGCCCAGGCTGTTTCCTCACACACAGAGAGCTTGTGGAGCAGGAGGGCTGGCTGTCCCCACTGACCTTTGCCTGTGGGCCTTCATACAGTGTCTGGCATATAATGGCTCCTGTCTATGTATTTATCGGGTAAATTGCTCTTTGTAACTGCATCCTTGACACAAGTTATCGAGACTCTCTTTGGTTTAATCACCTGGCCTGGAAAGTGTGATTAATACACTACCTACCTGAAAAACTATGGTTGAAGTCAATTGTGTTTTAACACTTCACTTCTGAGATGTACAATTCTGAGAACTTAGAAAATAAGTGAGAGCCATGAATTACTTAAATGAATGTTAAGTGCTTAATTTCATACAAATGTGTGAGTGAAAATCACATGTAATCCTTGCAATGGTTTCCCACATATGTCTCCAACTCACCTGAGGTTACTAGTGGCTTTTTTCGGTGGAGATGAATGAGGATTGGACTCCATCTGAAAACTGAGGCTGGCCATGAGATGATTATGGCTGGTTTCAGAGCTGCATTTGGGGTCTGGGGTAATTCGGTAACCATTAAGAAACAAGCGATCCTTGGTTATTCATGTAAAGAAGAATGATGAACTGCAAAGAGTGGGAGTGAAGGAAGCTGGTTCATAGTCTTGGCTGTGTGGGCACATCTGCTGTGTAATCCTCGGCAGGTCTTCACGCTATCTCACCCTCAGAGACTTAATCTATGAAATGAGTGTATTGAACTAAATTGTAATTCATATTTGTGTTCAGTATGCTCATTTTCCATTTTCCAGATGAAGGACTCAGTTCCAGGAGCATACCTATTAGGAGATAACAGATGCAGAATGCTGAATAATAGCCACCTGGAGATATCAGGCCCTAATCCCTGCAGCCTGTGACTGTTACTCCACAGGACAAAATTTTTACAGATGTGATCAAGTTATGGATCTTGAGATGAGGAAGTTATCTTGTGTTATCCATGTGGGCGCTAAATGGGATCACCTGTTCTTATTACAAGAAAGTACATGGAGAAGGCAGAAAAGGATTTGATGATGGAGTCAGAGACAGAGAGATTCATAGACACAATGCTTTGGCTTTTTAAGACAGACAAAGGAGACCTGAGCCGAGTAAGGGAGCTGCAGTAGCTGGCACAGGAGAGAAGCAGCGTTTCCCTCTAGACCCAATGGCAGGAAACTGGCCCTGCTGTCAACTTGATTTGGGCCCCGTGAAACTGATACTGGATGCCTGGCTTCCAGGACTGTGAGGGAATAAATTTCTACTGTTTTAAAACACCAGTCTTTGATAATTTGTTTTAGCAGCCACAGGGAACTAATATAGATTTTGATCCTCAAAGTGGGCTGCTCCTGTAACAAATCCCTAAAAATGTGGAGTGGCTTTGGAATTGGATAATGGGTATAGGCTGAAAAGATGTTGAGACACGCAATAAAAAAAAAAATGCCTAAATTGCCTTCAATGGACTTCTGGTAGAAATACAGATATTGAAGGCCCTCTGGTACGGGCTCAGAAGGAAGAGAAGAGCGTGGTAGGGAAAGCCTAGGTCATTTTTGAGAACACGTATATCTTCATTAACAGAATATTGGTTGAAACATAACTATTGAAACATAACTCCTGGTGGGAGCCTGATACTGGAAACTGGGGGGAGGGCAATCCCTGTCATAATGGGGCTGACGCTTAGTTGAACTGGGCCATAGAGGTGCATGGAAAACAGGACTTGAAAGAAATGAACTTGGAGATTTAGCTGATGAGATTTCCAAGAAAATTGTTGAAGGTGAAGCCCAGTTTCTTCTTGCTGCTTATAGTAAAATGTGAGAGGAAAAAGGTGAGGTAAAGAAAGACATGTTAAACAAAATAGAACCAACTCTTGACAATTTGTGAATTTCTCAGCTTTTCCAGATTGCAAAAGAGGCTAAATTAGGAGGTTTATTCTCCGGAAAGTGAGCTCGAAAGAAAAGGCCAAGGATGTGGCTGGATGGCCTTAGGCTAGTGCTGAAAGATTAGGCATGGGACTGATGGGTTTCCCCCAGCCATCTCAGCAAAGCTAGGAATAGAGATTACCAAGGAAAGATCTCATGAGGATGATATACCCAGGAGACACACAAACTTTTCCAGAATGTTATATCAGCAAAAACACTGCCAGCTTGGACAGAAAGAGACAGAGTTAGGACACAATGAAAGAAAGCTCTCAGACTCCCAAAATTCTACAGACAGGAAATAAGCTGTTAAAACTCTTCAGCTGCAAATACATGGAGTCTTCAAGCAAAAGGAAGGGTTGTGGTGACCACAAAGCCTTGGGCACAGAGGGCAGAACCACAGGTACAGAGGCAGAGCACCGAACTGTAGACCCAGGAGCCTCAACTACAGCAGGCTATTCCCAGGCCTTGGAACATAATTTAATTTTTCCTGCTGGATTTTGAAATTGGTTGAGACTGGTGAGGCTTTCCTTTCTTCCATTTTTCCCTTTCTGTAATGAGAATGTCTATAATTGTTGTACTATGCCTATCCCACCTTTGTGCTTTGCAGCAGATACCTTATCGTCTAGTTTTACAGATCCAGAATAAAGAAATTTTGCCTCAAGTTGGGTCATAGCCAGAGTCTCACCCATACCTGATTTAGATTATTTAGATGATGAGATTTGGGGTTTTTGAACTGATGATATTTAAATGATTCTTGGACTGGAGCTTCTGCTATAGTGGGTGGTAACTTTTGGAGGCGGGGTGAACTTAGTTACGTATGGGATGGGTGTGAATTCTGCAATCTAGGAGGCGGGTTGAAATGTGATGAATAATGGCCATTTGAACATATCAGGTCCTAAGCTCTGGAACCTGTGACTGTCACATGAGTATAGTAAATTTTTACTATATAAAACATTATATAGTAAAGTTTCACATATGTGGTTAAGTTAAGGATATTGAGATCAGAAGATCATCCTGGATAGTCCAAATACCACCAGAAATGTCTTCACAACGTAGAGATAGTGGAAGACTAGATGTAAACACAGAGGGTAGAGAGTGATTGATGATGAAAGTGTAGAGATCTGAAGATGCTATCTTTTTGGCTTTGAAGAAGGAGGAAGAGTCCTGAGTAAAAGAATGTGGCCCAAGGACTGGTTCTCCCCTAGGGACCCCGGTATCTTAATTTCAGTCCAGTGATCCTGATATTGAACTTCTGGCTTCCGGCACTGTGAAAGGAGGAGTTTCCACTGTTTTATGCCACCAATTTTGTGGTTGTTTTGTTACAGCAGCCACAGGAAACTAATACTGTAACCCATGATGGCTTTGTGTGGTCCAAATTAAGGATAATTTGACAAAATGGTATCTTAGCATAGAAAGTACTAAGCAGTGACTCACTCACAGATGTGAGTTCAAACACTTGATCCACCTCTTATCAATTGTGTGACTGAGATAGGTCTCTGAGCTTCTGAGCCTCCAGCTGATGAATGAAGATTAGAATAATTTATGCAAAAATATCTAGCAAAGTATCAGGCTCACAATGGAACCTCAAGTTTTAGTTTGGTCTAAGTTGTTCAGTTTAAGTGACTATCTGTAAAACACTGTTTAAAAATATAGTACATTTGCAGAGTATATTTGCTGCTGGGCACTATGAGAACAAAAGAGTGTCTTCGATGGTTTTGTGCAGAACCTGGCTGTATAGGTGGTCTGTTTTTTCATTGGGTCATAAATTCAATCTGCATTAAAGAGAGTCATTCTCTTCCTCCTCCTGCGTCCAAGAGCCACTCTCCTGAAGTCACATGGTAAACCCACGAGCACCTTTCCAACCTAAAGTGGATCCTTTATAGTTAAGGGTGATAGAAGACCTATTTTCTAAATGGATAATTAGTACAACTGAAATGTGACCGGCCTTCCTGAACTATTTCAGTGTTTAACTCTGTTGGAGCTGACGTACGTTTGTTGCTTTCTTTGACACCTGCACTATCTACCCTCTCCCATTACATGGATAACGTCCATGTAACATCCTGCATTTCGGCTTCTCGAATCTAAAAATGCTTCCATCAAAGTGCCACCCTCAAAATTTAGTATCATGACTATTTATGTCACTGGAATTTTTAAGGCCTGGAAAAAAAGCATGGTTCCAAACCTGGCCTTTCCTTCCACAGAAAATCAGCTTCTCACACTCAGAGGGGCCACGGAAGTCATAGGCAGTAGATGAAGGTGTGGCACTGTCTTAGGGCACTGGGACTTCTTCCGAGCTGAGGCCGACAGCAGCATCTCCAAACGACGTGTTATGAGCTCACTCTCTTTTCTCTTTCACACTCATTGTTAAATGAGTGTCAGGGCCACTGTCATTTGAGAAGACAGGTTGTGGTGGTGATACTGGGAAAGGTGGGTGCAATCAGGAAGAGCTCTCTGCTGCAAGGGGCTTGGCTACCAGGTCTGACCCAGGATCAGCTTGAGTGAGCTAGAGATAAGGGCTGATCCACTGGCCCTGGTGGCATTCAAAGAGTTCTACCTACATTCTCCAAGACCAGAAGAATAGCATCAGTCCTTCCAAATCAACACGAGCTTTTGAAACTTTCTTAACAATGGAATGGCAATCAAGAGACAGTTGTAAGTTTCAGTTTGAGATCCAGCCCTTACCATTTCCCTTCATAAAAATAAGATTCCTCTAACACGTACTTAGAAGAGAGGTTTGAAGCAAATGGAGAAAGAGGCCAGATTTTAAATAGCTGGTAATACCCAGTACTAGGCAAGCCTCAAATTTGGGCCTATAGACCACATGATCAGAATAACTGGGGTGTTTGCTTAAAATACAAATTATAAAGTCCTATTCCAGAAGCACTGCTCAGGGGAAGAGGGATGGATAAGGGGTGCATGCAAGGAAACCTGAACTTTAATAAATACCCCAAGCATTTCTTAATCCCAACCGACCTCTAAGAAACAATAACATTAAGGCTGACACTGTTAAGTGTGGATGTGATGGGACGAAAGGACAAAGGTGTTCGGCAGAGTGGATTTCTTACACAGAGTCCACCTTCACAGAGTTTCCATTCTTACACATATCATGGCCAAGGAGAAACTGTCAGTATAAAGAGGAAGTCACTTTTGAAGTTAAAACATATGCTAATGTTTAAATACTTCTTGGTTGGTAGGAGATTTTCCAGTAAATCTGAGACTAGATCAGTTTTCAACTCACGATTGTAAACGTGCTGAATCTGGGTAAGAGGTGGGAAGACGAGGCACCTACCGAAGCTGGCTGTGTGTCCCCACGTCAGAGAGCTCTCCCTCTGCTATTTAGGAGGAAGAGCTTGGATGCTACACCAAATGACAATAGTGTAAACACACTCTCAGAGATTCGGGGCTCCTCCCTATTTTTTTTTAAACCCACAGGAATTTGTGTTTAACCGCCTCTGACCCCAAGAGTGTTGGCCAGAGCCTGGCCCTCAACGTGACCACTCGAGCCTGTGGCACAGCTTCCAAAGCTCGACACGTGGGACAGGGAATATTGATGATATTCCATCGTTTCCTTGGGAACGTCCTTTTGAATTCAAGCAACCCCTCCATGTCTTATCTGTTACAGAGAGGAATCCCTCTTCATTGTGAGAAGTTCTTTCCCTCAGCTGTGGAAATTTGTTTTGTCTCAGTTCCTATAAATGACCCTTTTGTCAGGTATTGGGACAAAATGGCCTGCAAGAGAGATGCGACCATGTCCACCTTGGGTGTCCCATTGGTGGGAAAGTTAGGGGCCCCTCTTGGTATCCTGACATTTCTTTACACCCCCAAAAGACACCCGAGACTAGATGGACGACCCTATAGGACAGGAAGTGTCTCCTGCCAAGTCACGGGGATGTGACACTGGAAATATTAATAAAAATTAAAAACACTTAGCACACCCTCTGATGCATCTTTATTTTTCCTCTATATGTCTTGTACACATATTTCTTCTTTGCACTGAAGGCTTCAAAGTCATTTAATAAGACTAACTAGGATCTGTTCAGCTGAGTTTAGCAGTATGTAACCACTGTCATTTGCCTTAATTTATTAGCCCAAAATGGTTATTGTACCGGCCAACTGAAAGTGCTGTGACTGAGTTTTTCACAATCCAAAAAGACTCTGTGGGGTTTGAAATTATTTGTTATATCCTGTTGTGCTATGAGTATATGAGGCATCCAGCCAAAGGCATTTTGCCTTAATATTTTGTGCTCCAAAGAATACTTCAAATTACTTAAACTATTACAGAATCTGAAATGGAACACTACTTATTCTGTTTGGCACAAAAGAGGCCATCCGTCATTTGTCATATCACTTTTCCTCTCGGTGACCGTGGTTATAGAATAAAAGCTTGCTGTTCTAGACTCTCCTAAAATCCCACGCCCTTATTTAGCGAGTGACACTTGTACTGAATGAAGGTTTTCAACTAATAACAGTGACATTTTGTGATGCAGTGGCATTGAATACTAGAAAGAGAAAAATTAGAACTTGGAATAAGTTATATTATTAAATTGATCTTATTTTATATTAAAAAGGAAGCATTCAGTAATACTCCTACAATCTCTTAAAGTGTCTACATAAAAATCCTTGTTTTTCTATGTTGATCATGGAAAACATTTTGAGGCAGTTCAGTTTTAATCAGCACATGGGTTCTTCATGGGTCATTGTTTATCATTTTGGATATTGGTAGAATCCACTGAATGAAGTTGTTTTTTTTAACCGCTACAACAAGGATTGTTTTAGGCAGCATTAGATGATTGATTTAAACTGATTGAACAGTCTCAGCCATTTCAGTGCTGTTTTTATAATGGGATAAAATAATAATAATAGCTAATGGTATCAAATGCTTAGTTAGTTCTAAATAGTTCACATGTATCCTCATTTAATCTCCAAACAGCACTAGGCTGTGAATATCAGTGTCTTTCTAATTTATAGATGGGAAAATCTGAAGCTACTAAGAGACTGAAAAAGTTAACGGAAGCCTTACAGTTAATAAAGTGCTGGAGCTAGGATTTGAACCTGGTGACAGTGACTTCAATGCCCATGCAATCTATCGTTATAATATTGTGCCCTTCCATAAGATGAAATATAAAAAAGTCTACTTTGAAATCCTTTAGTCAAGCAGAGACAAACCGAACACTATGGTACATCAGCATATTAAATTTCATAGCTAGAAGAGCCTTGTGTAGTATCCTATGCTTTCTTTATTCAACTTCACCTACATAAAGACCGAAGAATATCACTCCTTACCATTGACAAATTTGTACTTAAAGCTGAAAAAATCTACCTCCTGGTCATTTCTGTCTTGATACTCTGAATGATGAAAAAAAAAAAAAAAACAGAGTAAGAAAATCTGTGCTTTTCCAGTAGTGACCTCTTTAAAGAGTGATAAACTGGACATTTTTTTTAAAGAAATAGATGGGTTTTTTTTAAAGATTTTATTTATTTATTTTTAGAGAGGGAAGGGAGGAAGAGAGAGACAGAGAGAAACATCAGTGTGCGGTTGCTGGGGGACATGACATGGCCTGCAACCTAGGCATGTGCCCTGACTGGGAATCGAACCTGCAATGCCTGGTTCACAGCCCGCGCTCAATCCACTGAGCTACACCAGCCAGGGCTGGACATATTTTTAAAATAAAGTTTTATTATACATTAATTTTTTCAGCTTTAAATTCTTTATATCATTTATTTAATATCAAAGATGATACTTTTAACCCAATTATATATAAGGAAAAAATATTTATTCTGTTTTCTTGCAGTTCAGAAAATATTTGTCTTGATGCCAAACTGCCCAAAGACATCCTCTTTCACTGAGAAAGCAAAGTTTTAGGAGAGTTTACTTAGAATTGCTGATCTTTTTCCTGTCTTTAATGTTCCCACAGTGCCCAAGGTCCACGCCTGGAGTACTCTCTTCACTGGAGTCATTCATGTTAAACTCCTCCGTCTACATGTAGCCATTTTTAAGTCCAGAGCAGAATTTAAAAATGATCCAAATATGTAATCAAATGAAAGATTTATTTCTTCATCTTGGCAAATGTCTTTCCTAATGAATTTCAAACAAACTAACCTAGAATTAACTTTTGGCATACCTCATGCTAATGGTAGATTTGCTTTCTACTTCTGAAGGCAAATTGATATTCACAAATCATACGTCACAAGCCACTAAAAGTGTCAGAATCCTACAGCAGGCCCATGGTGGCTTGTTAATCTCTCCTGTTTAAAGGAAACAGACTAATTCACTTAAATATAATGAAAGCCATACCTACTTCAGCTCAGTCCCTCAAAGAGTTCCAGCTCATGCAAGTCCTGCCTTCTTTCTTCACCTCCTCTCCTGGCTGGAACAATTAAACATGAAGCAAAGAAGCAATGATTCCCTTAATTTTGCCATGTCTGAGTTACTTCAGATGCCACATGTGTCTGAAATGTAGCAGACTTTTTTCTTTTTTTGCATTGAAAATATATACAAGTAGGATATCCCTGCCCACCTTTCACCATTGTTTTCAACAAAGCATAAAAGATAAACCAGGATGTTAAGTCGAGGGGCCAGATGTATATATAACCTTTTGCCCTCGCTATTCTAATTGGCTTCCATTAGGAGGAGGGAGAGAAAAATAAAATAGTACAACACAGGAAATACTAGATAGAGAGGTGTGACAGTGAACTTTTATAGTGGATTGGCTAAAATCGACATACTGTGATCATGATGGAAGAGCAGTTTTCAAAAGGATCAAACCAAAGATGATTGGCATAATAGTAACAGAAAGAGGAAAAAATTCATCTTAATATATGTGTCCAGAAATTGTCCAACTGATAAATTGTCCCGAAGACACGTTATTTTTCACATTTCTCATATTGATGTTCATTTCTATACTCTGAAGAGTCAAATCTTCTCTGCCTACTGCACATGACCCCCCCACACACACTTTAGGCTAATAGTTTTGTAGTGAGTTTTCCCCTTCCTTGCACATGGCTCCTTTCTGACAGCACTATTTGTGGCTCCGCATGCTGACATTAACTGCCACGTGCAGATCTTCCTTTCACATACCCTGAGCTGAAAACTTCCTGGGATGAACCGGAATTTTACTGTTGACCTGTGTCTTAATCAAGGCTCAGAGTCATGAGACTGGAAATCTGAGCATTAGGATATTTAGGGGAAAACAATTTTCATTGCAAGCATACTGTACATGTTAGTCATGGCCTGGTGGAACAGGAGTGTTGTGGGGCAAGAAGGGGATTTTGAGTTTTCTTCTAAATGAATTTTTAAATAGCATTACAGAATCAGAATTTACCAAGAAAAGATGACAAGAACAACAACCAAAAAAAATTCTTCCCTTGGCAAATTACTTTGGAACTGAATTGAGCCCCAGGAAAGGGCATAAAGAGACTGCAATGAGCTGATTGATTGAAGAGCCCCAGAATGTGGCAATGTCTGGGATCCTCCAGGACAACCTGCCAGGGCCTCTCTACAGCTAATCCCAGAGTATAAAGTCTTGGTGGAGGTTGTAGGTTTGGAAGGAGCTTTCCAAGGTCATGTAGGTCACCTCTACTCTTCCCCCAGAAACCACACTCTTTGTCATTTGAGATATCTTACACCCACACTGATATTCGACAATAATCATCACAACTGGAGAATCTACCATACTCAACAGCCAATTCTGGTGTTTGGATATAATATCTAGATATATGCATATTTAAATTTTTTAATTTAACCCTTTGGTTATCTAATTTTAACTTATTTTATATTGAATCCTCCTCATGAAAAATGAGTCTAAATATCCTGCTGAAAACCTTTTACATTTTTCTTGTATTGCTGTCTTAATTATTTCATGGATACCATATGGCTTTCAGTGTACAGGCTGTTTATCTTCTTTGTTAAATTTAATCCTAAGTATTTTACAGTGATGCTACCATTAACGGGATAGTTTTCTTCTTTTTCAGATAGTTGGTTGTTAGTATATAGAAATATGGCTGATTTTGTATCCTACAACCTTCCACTTCCCATGTTATAACCATCTACAGAAAACCATCCACAGAGATTGTATTGCTATATTTCTACCTTAATTTTCTCAAATCAAAGGGATTCATGTTATAATTGAATTCATTTGGACACTTTCTTTGGTTGACAGGAAACTTTTACATATAAGATTTTAATGTGGTTTTCCCAGCAGCTCTTTCAATTAGGCAGGGCAGGTGGCAATATCTTCATCACATATGTGCACACACTGATAATATTGCACTTAAACAAGAATCCTTTCCTCTGATGTCTAATCAATAATATTTCTGCTGCACTTACCATGTCTCTTAGATCAGGGTTTCTTAGCCACAGCACTGTGGATATTTTGGATTGGATAATTCTTTGTTGTGGGTGGCTGGCCTAAGAACATAAGATGTTTAGCAGTGTTCCTCATCTAGGTGCCACTAGATACCAGTAATACCCTTTTCCTAGTTGTGACAACAACAAAATTATTGTCATAGGCCATGGGCTAGGTGAGTGATGGTCTGATCATGTATGGAGAATAACTATATTAGCTTACTGTTAGGTATCATGAAATTTCCTAAATGTTACATGTGTATCTTCATATTAATATGCAGAGGATTGTGGCATTGTCACCTTTGTGATAACATAGGTGCCTGTCTGCTCAGGAAGGATATCATTCAGTACCTCCCCTTAATGCTACGAAGGCTTTAGTTTCCTGTCATAAAGGAGTTTTCCATCTTTCCTACAGGAGGAGTCACAATAAGAAATGTTAAGTGGATTTTCTTTGCTTCTTGAAAGTTTAAATTGCAAAAGAAGAAATGTAACTTAGAGTTTGGAAGTCTCCTAGCCACCTATGCCTTGATCTATAGCCCAGGTCTAAGCCTGAAGTCTTTTTTTTTTTTTTTTTCAGTCTGAAGCTGTGAGCTTCTGAAAAAGTTTTGAGAATTCTATGGCATAACTCAAATATGAGGAAGTCATGTTTATTACCTAGGGCTAATTCGTCACCTCATTGCCCCAGAGCTACTTCACCTTGTACAGTGGTGGGTATACGAGAGTACTGGGGAGACAAAGGAAGGAGGAAGAATGTATCTGTGGAAACCAAGAATATAACTAATGAGAACAAAAAGAATAATTAAAATTTCTAGTACACCAAGACCGTTTACAAATTTATGAGTGATTTCAAGTTGGTATGTAGACAGTAACACTCTACCTGCCAAGTTGATGATAAATTTGCTAATAATATAGAACAAATACCAGGTGGCCAAAAATTGCTATCTTCATATTGCAGACAAGGTCTCATTAATCAGTGAAGAAAGATGTTGTCAATGATGTTATTGGAAAGTCACATTTAAACTGGACAAATCCTTCACACTGCATTTTCACTTTTTTACAAACTGATCTTTTTTAGTAATTGTTGAGTATATAAGACAATTTGTGTGAAACTTGCTCAGTCCAAATTCTTACAGGAAATTTATAGCAGTCAAGCTTTATTTGAAATGTTTTTAAACCTCCGAATCTCTATTTTTTTTGAAATCACTATTATTTTAAGAATATCTAATGGCTGAATCTTGCTGGGTCACCATAATTAGTCATTTTATTTCCTTATGAAATTTTATTACTTCTATTTATCTAAGTTTCCTGATGACATTCACAATTAGATATTAAAAGAAAGTTATGTCTAATTGAGATACATCAGTTATTTTAATGCTAGTCTTCACTTGAAGAGCCATTATCTTTTGTGTTACAAATTGAAAATTATTAATAGAGTAGGAAATGATGGATATTTAGAGATCTGAGCAAGTGAAACACAACTTATTTATCACATGTAATTTTTGGTAAATTATATTCATCTGTTGTTTTTCCCCACAATGAACTCCAGGAAAATTCATACTGTTCTAGAATACTGAAAAAGTTACAGAGCATAATTATTCAGAAATGCATTCATTATTTAACAAACATATATATTTTTTATCCTCAACCAAAGAAATGCTTATTGACTTTTTTAGAAAGAGGGGAAGGGAAGATGAAAGAGAGGGAAACATCTATGTGGGAGAGAGAGGAATTGATTGGTTTGCCTTTCATGCCTGCCCTGCCCAGGGAGTGAACCCACAGTCTAGAGATGTGCCCTGAATGGGGGTCAAGCCTGCGACCTTTCTGTTTACAGGACGATGATCCAACCGGCTGAGTCACATTGGCCAGGGTGTTATTTAACAAATATTTTCTGAGAATGTACTAGATAATAGGCCCTGTGGAATATTTTGGGGACAGCAAAATCAGTCACTGGTGTCTCCTACATGGGACTCACAGTCTGTAACCAGAGATAGACATTTAAGCACAAAATTCTATAGAACAGCAAAATAATGGAGCAGTGGAAACACAAAAAGAGGGAAGAGTTGGGGGCAGGAGCACTCAGAGAAGAGGGATGTTGATTTAGGTTTCTCCGAGGTCAGGGAGGACCTCTTTAGCAGAGGAGAAAGAATACATAGAATATCTCCACGAGTTCAGCTACCTTGTGGGTAAGGGGAGAGTAGCACATAGAAGGGTAGATTGGATGAAACAATTTCTCATGTTTAGGGGAGCAAAACACACTTTCCTTAGTGTTTATTCTCTAGCACGTAGCATCCATTGATACCCCATGGTATGTCTATGTAGGAGAGAGAATAATGACAAAATGCAAAGGACCAAGCTACTGTAAATATGCTGATGCTGTCAGATTTGAGGAAATATAAAAGTAGCTACTATGCTCTATGCTGTGTTATAGAAGCTTTACATATGTCTCAGCTAATTCTACCAAAAATATTATGAAACAGATGTGGGTATTTTTTTTTCATTTTTTAAGCAGAACTAAGGGATAATCTGTCAAAGTTGACGAAGACAGCAAGTAGCTGTGGGGCCAAGCTAGGTCCTCAATCTCATCATTAGAGAATGTTGTCCCTCTTCTATGTGTGTTGTCAGGTATAGTAAGAGTTTTAAGAGAGTGTAGTCCCCTCAAGGGACCTTTAGGAATGGCAGTAGAAAGCATAAAGTCACAGGATTTGTTTGGACAAAGGAAATACCGATCACTTTTCTAGTAAGGGAGCAGCTGAGAGAGTGGTAGCAGGTGACTTTGTGTGTATTTTTTTGAGAGAGGCTTTTTGCAAATGCAGATGAAAGAAATGAGAAATGGTATCTAGGTACTTAGGAAATGGAAACTACAAAACTGCTGAGCAGACAAATCAAAATCAGTGAAAAATGTCTAGTAAACGTACAGAAAATATCAAATGCAGATTTATTAAGTGCAATGTAATAATGAGTTCATGAGGCACAAAGAATCTGTCGAAGTCCAGCATTTCTAAGTCTTGCCAGACTATCCAAGACAGGCTTCTCTCTCCTCCTTGGCTCAGCTCCTAAACAGAGCTATTATCTGGAGAGATAATTCCAGATGCTCTGACCCCTTCCAAATTCTTAGTTGATGAACAGTCATCTGGAGTGGAACTCCTACTCTCATTGGGTTTTCAGAATGAGGCACCAAGCTTTGCTCTCCTAATTAACACTCTGGGTCATCTCCATGCACCCAGTAGTTCTTGAAGACTGTCAGAATTCTCAAATCTATGACATTGCCCTTGGGGAGGAGAGGGATGGGTGGACCCCTTGAGTGGCCTTCAGATGCCTCCACATTAAAATAAAAGTTTCTCATGAGTGTCTGAAAAATCTCAGCTGTTATTTTCTCCAACTTAAAATTTTCTTGAACTCAGAAAGCAATAAACTACAAGCTAAAGAGACCCAGAGAGCTTCTGTGGGACAGCAGAAGCCGTTTTTTAGCTGAACTAGCAAACTTTTCATTGTCATCATTCCAGTCAGGATTTCAACACTGCAGAATAATCTTGACAAAGAGAGTTGCATCCACAAGGCCATCTTTCCATTTAAGATTTTTATTATTGCCTGTAAGTACATGGAGTGCCTATTAACACAGACATTTCGGGGCCCGTTGGTTTATGTTTTATATGGGTCAGTGAGATAACTAGGGCAATTATTCAGAAAACATTAGAAGTCTAAGTTAGAAAAAATTAGGAGTTTGTCCATGTTTTCATCAGCTGAAGTCCTCCATAGAAAGTCCGAATCTTAAAATATCATTAAGAGAACATTTTGTAGATAAAGCCATGCCCTTAATATTGTTTGTCAATCATTCAGTTTGGGTTGGAGCAGCCAGAGGCATCTTACTCCTCTGAGTGGAGGTAATAATGATTGTTAGCATATGCTGCAAACCTTAACTAAGAACCTGTGGGCCTACACTTGTAACTCCCAAGCTTAAGAGTCTTACTATCTCATTTAGGACACAAGGTTGATAGTATAATAATAAGGATCTATAAAAATACCTAATTATTGATTGCAAATGAAATGTCAGATGAAATCAATACAGAGGCAGGCATGAAGAAGCCAGGAAGAATTACACAATCAGAGAGGTGGCAGAGACAGCAAGGAATTTAAGATGGTGGCCATGGATGAAGATAAAAATGCGGCTAGTGTGTTCAGGGATCCAGGACCAGAAGAGTGTGGCAGAATGCAAGGTGGTCACAGAGAAGGGGCAGTGGAGGATCAGCAGGAAAAGCTTATGGGGCATAGCAAAAGCCATAAGAAAATCTCAAATGTCAGAAAGTTCCATGGACACCTTAAATGCCTTACCCTTCAAAACTACTTTTCTTGATACAGTACATATTGAACAATTAAATAAAATCTGTTTTAATGAAAGAGGGTTCTTATATGGTTAAGATAATATCATTTCATAGTCAAATAATAAATTCTAACATTTGGGCTTCAAAATTCTCCAAATGTCATTATGAGCACAGACATTGGATGGATAGTTGTAGATGCAAAGCTTTTTGTGGTTTGCAGGACTAGGAATTTAGGAATGATTTGAAAGAGCAACTTTTAGGGCTCCTAAAGGTTACAGGTATTCCAAGAAGTTGATTCAGTTCAGGAAGATGGCATATTCTACCAGCAGTGTCCAATCTTTTGGCATCTCTGGGCCACATTGGAAGAAGAAGAGTTGTCTTGGGCCACACATTAAATACACAAACACTAATGAAAACTGATGAGCAAAAAAAAAAAAAAAACAGGTTTTAAGTAAATTTACAATTTTGTGTTCGGCCACATTCATAGCCATCCTGGGCCACATGTGGCCTGTGGGCCGCGCGATAGACACCTCTGCTTAAACAATCACAGGGATAAACATAGATTGCATATTTTCAAGATGGACTCAGGTTTTCCAGTCCAGCCAAATTAGACCACCATCACCTAGCCAGCCTGAGCTACTGAGCTATCTGGGGCTCTAAAGGGCCATATGCAGGTGCTGTTGTATAGGTGTGCACTGAGACGTCCAATGAACAGCACTCTCCCCTCTGATTCGGTCTGCAGGATTGGCCCCAGAGGTGTTATGTTATTCCAACTTCCCCCTCCCCAGTAATGTGGAAGGCTGTCTGATTTCCCGAGAAAGCTGTACGATGACCAAATGCTCGGTAGAGTAATTAAGGATTATGTTCCCTAGGAGATCCAAAATGTGTCCATGTTTTTGAATACTCATGTGGTTTTTGCACCACTATCTTTCCAATGTGTATCAACATAATTTTTCCTTGCAAAATCCCTTTCGTAAAAATGTGCAGGTTCAGAACATTCCTAAAACAGAAAGAAAACCCTTAAATTAAAAGAGAAACTAAGAAAAGAAGCACTCTGTGAGCTACTGCCACTGTGGATGGTTCAAGAGAAGTGCATGGTGGGACCCCAACTTCACAAGAGGTTGACTTGTTTGGAGGCTTCTGCTGGGGTGTAGGACTGCACAGAATCCACTGCTGAAAGCCTTGAGCCTCTGCACGGGCTGCGGCTTGGAGGTTTGGGACTGTGAGTATTGCATCCTGTTGAAAACAAATGCACCACGAAAGGAAACAGTCCGCTCTTGGGGAATATCATTCTGAAATCTTCTATTTTGGGAGGCTAATCCTATTCATTATATAATTCCATTTGTTTCCTTTCAAAATAGATACATCAATTTAAGATACAATGTACTAACTCTCAGGGTTGTCATGGGTAGAACATGTACCATTCAAACTGATGTGTGGAGATAATATGCACCACATGGTTTCTTCTGTCTATATGTCTGGCTTTAATCACAGATTCTTCATGAAATGTTGCAATCCTGGGGTGAGCTAGCTGTGAGATTCTTCTGGGGTACAGGCTGGCCTGTGGATTGTAGGTGGGACTGCATGACGAGGCTACTGAGGTTAATTACGTCTGAGGGTTTGCAGTCCATCCACATCTGTTGACACTCGGTGCACACTACATAAACAATCTGGAGGGAGTGAGCCCTTTATTAGCAGAGCAAGAAAGCAGCGAGCTGTCTGTGCTCTCTAACGTCCTTTTGTTTTTTAGAGCTTCTGACTCAGCCCTTCTGTTTGCTTAACGTATGCTTAGTCAAAGGTCTGTGGAGTAAGCCAAATCATTAAGAGCCAAGAGGATCAAAACGTGGACTACAAATTCTCTATCGAAAGGAACAGTTCTCATTTTAAGTTTCTGGGCTCCAGCACAGCAGTCCACACTGCGTGCCCACTGTTTACCCGGAACTTGAGTGTTCGTGATTCGGGCTGGGAGTCTTTCTAACATGCAGAGGTTTTATAAAGAAAGCCAACAAGCACAGATGAAAGATCTCCCTGGAGTGTTTGGTCCGTGCCTTATCCATTGAAGTTTCTGCCATGTAGAAGGCTCCCAATTCGCAATGAGTCACAATGCTCTTATCTGTAACTCTTTCGGTCCCAACCAAAGGAAGGGCAAAAACACACCAGGGGCCCAATGGTCTAAGCTGACCAGGGAATGCCTTTGCCTCCCATCAAGTCTCCTGACTTTGAAGTCACTCAGCCTCTGAAATTGCCCAGCCTCTGAAATGCACCGGCTCCACTTTTCCTCACACGGGCTCTGCCTTGTCATCATATAATTTAGTGGGCATTGTTAAGTTCTGACGGAGATAGAGGGAAATGAGTGATTCCTATAGAGCCTCCCAGGTACCTCTGTGGCAGAAAAGATTACAAAGCTTTAGGGTCCAACCTGACTTGTGAAAATGTACTGTACGTAGCCATAGAGAGAAACCTACAGTTACCAAGAAGTTGAGAAAGCAGGAGAATTTTGCCCCATGTTGCCATCCTTGTCATTAAACTCCTTAAGCACCTCACAAAGAGAGGCAAAATAGCATCATGGGTAAGAAAAAAGACACCAGAGGTAACACGGAATGGCTGCACCATGGAACAGGGCAGGAGGTCTCAGGCGGGTTCCTGAACTCAGATGCTTTTTAGTTCTCAGCAAAACAGATACTACCAGCATCTCACTCATAGAGACAGCCATTGGTGGCTAATTCATACAAGTGTCAAACAAAATTTCTACTGGAAATTCTCCAGTGCATCCTTTTCTCTGATATCGAGTTCACTATTAGTCCGTCACCTAGATAGCCATTTGTATATCTGTGAACTAATGAGAAAAGAAATGCACACAGCGTCCAAGGCCATCTGGTTCCTACCCCGGCCCTGGCAAGCTGCGTGGCTGGACCTTTTCAGGTCCAGGTTCCCTCCACAGTAAAATGAGGAGGTTGAGGTAGATTGTGTCCTTGGCCCCTTTTAGATCTAACATCCAGTTACTTCGACTTGAGTTTTTCGGGTGCCAAGGCCAAATAATGCATCGTGTTTCCAAATTGCATTACCATGTATTTTTTCTTTATTTTTTTAAGTTTTCAACTACAGCTGACATTCGATATTATATTAGATCCAGGTGGATAACATAGTAGTTAGACATTTATATAATGAATTAGAATTTCTGTTTTTCAATAAAATCTTGGGAAATTACAGGTAGTGTTAGTGATCTACATGGCATCCCTCACCTACGCATGCGTATTTTCTGTAACAGATTTTTTTTTTTCCAAAAGTTTTGGCCATTGGAGCAGGAAGTGAAACATTAGATTTCTGAAAGTCAAGTATGTTGTGGGGAA
Source organism: Tonatia bakeri (assembly GCA_004024845.1). Taxonomy (NCBI): domain Eukaryota; kingdom Metazoa; phylum Chordata; class Mammalia; order Chiroptera; family Phyllostomidae; genus Tonatia; species Tonatia bakeri. The sequence goes on from PVIA01004223.1 coordinate 110,525, forward strand.
AGGGTTACAAGGTCTCCCGGTTAGTCTGAAGTGTGCAATTCTCTTCTCTCTCACCTCATTCTTGCCTCTTCAGAGCAGCAGTTGAGTAATACCGCATCGGCGTGATAAGGGCCTCTTGCCTTTCTAACCACTAAAACCATCCTGGACACCTTTCTGGGGACACTCCCTCCATTTAAAGCATCTGAGAGCTTTGGAACTGCTTTTAAAAATAGCAGGTAAATTAATGATTTTCTTGAGAAATACTTTTCACCAAAGAGTTTGGCTGAGGAATGGTTGATGGTGTCGTATCAGATCCTTACAGGGAGTAAAGATAGGGGGCATTTCTGCATTCAGAAAATATCCCTGGGGCCTGGAGACCAGAAAGGGAACAGACATGAGCTCCAGTGCATTTGGCTGCCAGTAAAAGAGCTCGTTTTGTTTACATTAGTGCTCTCCACAGAGACAAGATGAGATTGTCATTATCCAAATGTTGTCCAGTGTTTTCCAACTCAGTTCCTGAACTAAAATAAGAGATTGCCAAAAAGCATGTTTACAACATTGAATGCATTGTGTAATAAAGTGTTAGGTAGATCGCTAATAAAATTACTTCTTTTAGACTTAGATCTCAGTTGAATTTGGGTTTAATTCTCTTCCCCAAAGAGGACAAAGAGAGTTGGCTTTCTGATAAACTGAAACGTACCCAACTTTTTGTTACTAATAGGGGGCGAGATCCCTTTTCCAGATATTGCCCTTGGGAACCACTCCCTTTCAATGGAAGAAGTTGGTCAATCTCGGCTGAATTGCTAATGGTCATTATCTAATTGATTTTGATTCTCAGATTTGTTAAAACTAAGTTGGCAAAGAATATTTTTTATTGTCCCTATTGGCTGACCTATGAAGGCTGAGCTGGAATGGAGTTGGTGCAAGTTTAGGAATGGAAGTGAAATTCAATCCTTAGATTCCCATCATTGATTTCCTAGGGGAAATTGTAACAACTTCACCTCCCACCCTTTCCTGACACGGAGAATGGTCTGATCAGCATTCCCTTGTTAAAGCATTAGTGGACGGAGCCTCTTGGGAAAGGCAGTGATGTGTTTTGAGTATTTGGCCCAAAGTACCACTTAAGATAATTTATCTCAATTTATTCTACTTACAAATGCAGATTAGGAAAACTGAATCACGATGCTTCAAATGTGAGTGCGCCCTACTCCCCAAAACATCCAGGCAGACTCGCACACAAAGTCTTTTGTGCTACATTGTAAATACTGTTATTATTATAGCGTTACTAAAGCATTGTAGGAAAAAAAATGGGCCCCTGGATTGTCCTTGTTTTCATGACACCTTTGTACACTAACACCTAATTAGTCACGCTTTGTTTTGAGTTCAGGAATCTGAGATGCTTGTTAGTTCGCTACTTTCTTAGGAAGTGGTTCCATTTGAAGGTCCACTGTACCTATAGACAGCAGGATATACCCACACTGTGGAGTTCTCAACAAACTTTCTTTTCCACTGGAGTCTATTCGGATCAACTCCCAATGCACTGTGTTCTCTTTCTGTTCATTCTTTAATCATGTCCACAACAAAGACACCACTATCCAAAGTAGAACAGGAATACGCTTTGACTTTTCTATAAATGACCACTTTGGAAGAGTACTTGTAATATTAGGTTGGGGCCACGTGCCTCAGAGTTTTCTTTTTTAAATCTCAGGCCTTGAAGAACCCCAGGGACAATGGCTCTGCTTCCTAAATCAATTGTCATCTTTCCTCCCCCATTTTTGCAAGTCAAATCATGTTCCTGTACATCCTAGCTTCCTTTCCCTGTGACAGCGGCCACAGTGCTGCCTTCTGTGACACATCACCTGGGGACCGGGTGCATGCCGGGAGGATGCCATTACTGCCTCTTTCAGGCTGAAGTTTACATCCACCCTCCGAGCCAGACAGAAAGCCTAATGAATGGAAAAGTGAACTGCTATTCCAACAGTGAATCATGAAAGCTAATAAAACCAAGACCCGACCCAAGCCGCATCTGGGAGTGAGGTTTTAAGGAGCAGGAAGGAATGTGCACTAATTATCAGACTGTTAATATGTTACATGTGTTTTGGAGAGGAGATAGTGTGACTCAGGGCAGGCAGTAGCTGAACCAGTAGTCCTGGGTTTTATCCACCGCAGATTTAGTAGTAAAGCAGCAGCTGCATTATAACTTTTCTAATGGAACAAATTCCCATACATTCCCATCCATGACCTGGTGCCACAACTGAGCATCCATCCCCACCACTCAGCAATTCTAACATTTATATGGAGACTAGGGTTTGTATAGACGCCTTCTGAACAGGATGAAAAGATTAGGTATATCCATTAGATGATGTTTATGGCTCTGTCATATCAATAAACAAAGTTTGAAGGCTCGTAAGGTCCTCAGATGCGATTAGAATTAAGAGTAAATTGATCATTTGACTTTAAGAAGCCAATGTAATTGGCCAGGAGGATGAGGTAGTTGAAGAGTCAAAGAAACATACATAAATATAACACAGATTATATTATATTAATGTTTAATAAGGACTTCTACTTAAAAATATACCTTTTTAGCTAGTCTGCAGAATGCCAATAATTACAATATTAAGGTAATATATATGAGTGTATTAGGCAAAAATATTTTAGTAAGAACTGAGAACATGGACACCATGCCACCAATCTTTTAACAGTTTTACTTGAAAAGAAGATTTCAATGTTACTAGAGATGTAATTTAAAAATCTATGTTCCTTTTTAAGTGGTCTATTTCTTTGTATTCTCCTCAGAAAAGGGAACTTTCTAACTCCCCAAAGGTAAGGTAGATCTAACCTCCTCTAACTCATCTAAACTAGGAAGAGTGCCAGGTAATTATAGCTCATTATTCACCATCTTACTCTAAGCTTTGCTTCATTTCCTAGGTCTATTGCTGTCAGTATGAGGTACAAAAATAGAAGAAAACAGTCTTCAAATTATTATGAAATAAGTACATTTGTTACAATTTCCTTTTATTTCAGAAATAGAACCATATGACCTAGTTGGATAAATTAGAAGTACTCTTTTAAGCTAAGCTGTATTCAGGCAAATAAAATAGAACCTTTTCTTCTTAAATAGTTTTTATGATACTTATTTATTTATTTTTAGATAGAGGGGAAGGGAGGGGGAGAGAGAGGGAGAGGAACATCCATGTGCGAGAGAAACACGTATCGGTTGTCTCTCAGCGCCTAACTGGGAACCTGGCCTGCGACCCACCATGTGCTCTGATCTGGAGTCAAACCAGCGACCCTTTGGTTCACAGGCTGGCACTCAATCCACTGAGCCACCCCAGCCAGGGCAATAGAACCATTTCTTCATGAGAAATTACTAAGTTCTTTCTCCCTAATGATGACTTAGTAGACAGTTCACTTAATTGCAAAGCTAATAGGAAAAGTCTGCAAAATCTCTAAAAATTTCCTTATTTCCCAATTTCTGTTGCTGAAAAAAAGTCAGATATATTCAATTTTACAAATAGAATCTTCCAATTAGAAGGTATCTAAGAAACACTCATTATGATATTTGGATAGTACCCTCAGAATTTCTTTTTTTTAATTTCTACATAATTACTAAAGGATTTGAGGCAATTTAAAATAAAATGTAAATGCAAACTAAAAACTGAAATAAGGAAATACAAATAGGAATTATGTAATAAGGGCTCACTTGCAGTAGTTTTACTAGAAACTACGTTAGGGGTTGTTATTAAACATAACATTTAAGTCTAAGCTTACTGAACCATGAAGAGGGGGAAAAATAGAACGAAGCATATAGTTCTCAATAAGGAAAAAGAAAAAACTAACAACAACTCTAGGAAGTTCACCTGGTCAATAAAAATAAGTCTTGGCATTGGATTCTTTCATGGATGCTAAAGAGGGAGGGTGGGTTACAGATCCGGAAACTGATATTAACAAGAAGAGAGATTGGCCAGACTTTGTTCTAAGTACTTTACCTGCATAATTGAATCCATAATTATCATGGGATCTCTATGAAATGAGTAGTATTATCTCCATAAGATGAGAACACTGAAGCTATATGATTTCATTCTATCTACATATTACTCTGTTATATTAAGTCAATTTTAATTTGTTTAAGAAAGTATATCTTATCCATTCCTTTTTTAATAGTTTATCTTTATTTTATTTTCCATTACCATTGATCCTGTACCCTCTTCCACCTCTACCCACTCCCCTCCCCTGTAATCACCATACTGTTATCCATGTCCATAAGTTTTTTCTCTTCTTTGCTTGATGACTTTACCCCTCAACAGCCTGCCCCCCAACAGAGCTGTCAGCCTGCTCTTTATCTATTAGTTTGTCTCTTTGGTTTGCACCCCTATGCTCATTGTCCCATTTATGTACAAAAGCCAGGATTTGGGAGCAGCCCAAGTGCCCACTGGTGGGTGCATGGATAACAGAGCTGTGGTGCACAATGGGACACTACTTGGCTCTTACCCTTTCTAATGACAATATAGGACATCAGAGTAAGTAAGCCTGAAAGTTTATTTTTAATCATAACAAAGCAGCTCTGTTAGCATTTATTGAGCACATTTTATATATTAACTCATCTACATTTCAGAAAAAATCCTTGGTAAGTATTATCAGCATCCCTATTTAACTGATGAGAAAAAAAGAGTCACAGAGAGATCAACTTGCTCTGGTTCCCATAATTACAGAACCTAGACATTTCCCAAGGTAGTGTCCACATGACGTACTCCTGGTGACCTAAGTGAGTCTTTGAATATTGTACCTTGATAGATATCCTTAGGCTGTAGGGTGCTGATCTCAAAAATCAGTATCTCCATCAAAAAGTCATGACAGGAGCTGCATAGGAGTCAAGTAGAGTTTCTGAATTGCATAGTTGACATGTTGTTCCTGGAATGTGAGAGCCTGGCTTGTACCTGAGCCCAGGTGAGGGTGATGCCACCTCTGCACTGGTGTTGCTTTTTTGGAGGCATGAAAGGTGAGGCACGAGTTCCCTTTGTGGTAGCTTTTGCACTGAAGATGCAAGTGTCTCTTGTACTGAATCCTTGAGTTCTGACAATAGACTCAATGCACCCTGCCCTGGTGCATCGAATGCATGGTGTTATCTTTATTCATCAGTCCTGACGTTGTGAATGGCATCACCTGCATCACTGAATGGCACCATTGAATGGCATCACCTGCCCATGTCAGTGCATTCTCAAATGCGCTTCTCTTTCGTGGACTAAAATTCTAGTTAATTTCTGGCCCACCTTAGCCTGGGATAGAATCACTAACAGTAGAATAATTTATTCTACAAATTACTCACTAGTTTCTGAATTAAAATTAAAACATAGTTCTAATTATCTACAAAGTAGAAATTTACACGATTCAATTCAGTACCTCCAAATACCAAACTTCTAAGAGTAGCAAAATATCAATAGAAGTGAATCATTAGTAACCTGGAAGCCTTCCTTTTCTTTCTTTCCCTTCCTTCCTTCCTTCCTTCCTTCCTTCCTTCCTTCCTTCCTTCCTTCCTTCCTTCCTTCCTTCCTTTTCTTCTTTCTAGTAGATAAGATTTCAACAATGAGATGTCTTGGAAATCACATACTTCTGCCTTTCCTAAGGAAAGTACACATTGTAACATGTTTCCCTGTTTAATTAAGCACATACAGTATTTATGGTCATCTACCTCCTTTTACTTAAAATTCACAAAGCCTCAGAGCTTTTTCTGTCTCTAAATATTTGGAAAAACCACTTAACTTTAAAAACAAACTGGGTCTTGTCAAATGGGAGAAGTCAAAGTAGATGACCTGTCTCATAGCAAGCATGCCCTCCCAGAATCAAGAATATAACAATGAACACCGAGGTTGCTTCCAGATTTTGGCTTTTGTAGATAATGCTGCAAAGAACATGGGGGTGCCTGTATCTTTTCAAGTTAGTGTTTTCCTGTTCTGTGGATAAATACCCAGAAGTGGAATTGCTGGGTTCCTTGGTATATCTATTTTGGGGTTGTTGTTTTTTTTTTTGAGGAATGTCTTTACTTGTTTCCACAGTGGCTGCACCAGTTTGCATTCCCACGAACAGTGCATGAGGGTTCCCTTTGCCCCGCATCCTCACCTACACTTATTATTTGTTGACTTCTTTGATAACATCCATTCTGACTGATGTGAGGAGGATCTCATTGTGGTTTTGACTTATACTTCCCTGATGATTAGTAATGGTAAGCATCTTTTCATATAATGTCTGGTGGCCATCTGTATGTATGTCCATCATAGATGAGTGGATTAAGAACATGTGTAATGAAATAGTACACAACAACAAAACAATGAACTTGCCATTTGTGACAACATAGGTGAACGTAAAGGGTATTATTCTAAGTGAAATAAATCAGGCAAAAAAAGACAAATACCATATGGTTTCACTTATATTAAGAATCTAAAACAAACAAACAAAGCAGAGCAAAACAGACTCATAGAAACAGAGACCAGAGGGATGTTTACCAGAAGGGAGAGGGTGGGGGATGGGTGAAAAGGGGATGGGTGGTATAGTCAATAATATTGTGATAAATTTACATGATAACAAATGATTACTAAAATTAGTGGGGTGATCACATTGGGGTATAATGTTGGATCACTGTATTGTACACCTGAAACTAATATAACCAATATAAGCTTATATACCAACTATTCTTAAAATTAAATTTTAAAAAGGAACAGAAGAATGAATTACTGACTTATCTATTTTTCTCCTATTTATCTATCTGTCTCTGTCATTAGGTGATAAATTAAGCTACTCCTTTAAGAAAATTGATAGATACCATTATGTCTTTAAAGTATGCCCTGTGCAGCTGATTAGTGTGTTTTAATAAGATAAATTTAAAAACTTAATTATTATCTTCTCTCAAAAAAGAGAATAAGAGATTTTAAAATCCAAGATAATTCAAATTTCAGCATGGCTTAAACTCAATTAGCTTATTTTTGCTAATTTAACATTTACTAATGTTAGAGTCAGCAATCTAACCTGAGAAGATTAATTTCAACAAATGAATATTTGTGTATCTTAATTAATTTTAAAATTATTAGACAAATGCAATAAAATACATAGAACAATTTTCATTAGGAACTATTTTCTAAAATACCTAATGATACAAATACAAACAAGTTTTCTCAGCATGGAAGCTCCTAAAATCAGCATTCTTCTTTAAAAAAAAATAACTGCACTTCCACCAAAAATGTGAATTAAATGTGACCAAGAATGTCTATAATGATTTTCCAAGTCTTTTGTTTAATCCAGATGCTGTTTTCTTAATGCAATGAAATCAGGATAGAATACAAATATTATTCTTTCATTTTTAAGAATTCTTATTGATCAGGTTAAACTGAATATATTTCTTAAATCATATATAAAATACATATAAAATCCAAATATATAATTAAGAGCATATATATTACATATAGTCACTTATGTATTACATGTGTGTTATATATGCATGTATATGTTTCCATATACACACATACAATTTTCTTACTGCTAATAGTATTGCATGTCCATTGTTAAGAATGTAGAAGAAAAAGAGGCATCAATACCATAATTTCTCCTAATTCCACTACCCAGAAGTGACTGCTGTTCTATTTTGATCAATTTCCTTTCACCCCTTTCTCTGTACCTATGATTATGTAATTCTAGATTATGCAGCTACTCCTAGTGGATGTCATATTGTGAATAATATATTTTATTCTGAATATAGTTTTGTTTCCTTCATGGACGATTTTTATGTTGTTAAAAATATTTATAAATATTAGTTTAAGACTCCTATAAGATCTAACTTATAGCCATCTCATGGTTTACTTAACCATTAATGCATGATATATATTTCCTATATGTGTTTAGGAAATATATGCATATAAATATTAAAATATTCAAAAATAATTCTATTAGTTTAATATTCTTGTTATCTACAAGCTTCAGATAAACAAATAAGACTTTCATTTTCTAAAGCTAGTAGATGACAATACTAGGATTTGAACTTCAGTCTATATGGTTCCCATCACTATGCTGTTAACCACTGAACTTTACTGTAGTCTTCAAAAGCTGACTTTTTAGGTAAAAGAATATACACATTTCTTAAAGTTATTGGCACATACTCCCAAACAGCTTTTCAGTGTATTCTAAAGACATTTAACCAGAGCAAAATTAGAACATCAAATGATTTTCCAAGCCAAGTATGAGTCAAACTGAGATGACATATACACAACAAGGCCAAGTCTACCTTATTTTCAAGATAAAGAGATTGCATTCCAGTAAGGAAAATAAAATGACTTCACCAAAATAATAGTGAGACATATAGTGATATATATGTGTGTGTGTGTGTGTGTGTGTGTATGTATGTATGTATACACACACACACACACATATATATATGAAAACCATTACAGAAAAGAAGCCCTGTCTCACAGTGCACCCAGTATTCTCATATAGAAACAAAGACTCATGGAAAGTAAGATTGAAATTTTAGCGGACATACAAGATTGAGAGTTTGGTGCAAGCAAAAATTTAGATTTAGATGTGATGAAAAGATGCATAAGTTACTACCTCCCAGAATTCTCCCCACCTAATGTTGCCAGATAAAATGCAGGACTCTCAGTTAAACATGATTTGGGATAAACAACAAATGATTTTTAGTATAAATGTGTCCAAAATATTGCATGGGATGTGTATACACTAAAAAAAAAAATCCAGTCATTGTTTTTCTGAAATTCAAATTTAATTGGATATTCTGTATTTTTATTCACTAAATATGGCAACCTGCTCCTAAATCCCTCCAGAGGTAATGCAAAGAATCACAGGTTCTACCTTATCTCAGATGGGAGTGATTGAAATTTGTGCTGAATTTCCTGTACAGCTCAGGGGATAGGGCAAACACAAAATGCATAGTTACTGTCAGAATGATTGTAAAGTCCAGATCGCATGTTAAGTACCTGCTATGATCTAAATATTTGTGTCCTCTCAAAATTTGCATGTTGAAATCCTAAGTCCCAAAGGTGATGGTATCAGTAGGTGGGAACTTTGGGCGGTGATTAGATCATGAAGCTGGCACCCTCATGAAAGGGATTAGTGCCCTTCGAAAAATGACTCCACAGAGCTCCCTAGTCCCTTACGCATGTAAGGACACAAGGAGAAGTCTGCGACCCAGATGAGGGCTTTCCCCTGACCATGACCTCAGACTTCCAGCCCACAGACTATGAGTAACAAGTTTCTGCTGTTTATAGGTCACCCAATCAGTGATATTCGGTATAGTAGTCCAACCAGACCAAGATACTACCCTTTCTCTGTCCCTAGTTCTTCAATCATGGCAGGACTATTCCACTGGTGAGTTTTGTTACTATTTGCTTTGTTTAATACTTATAGCATATTTCATCCTACTATTGCCACCCTACTATGGGTTTCATAAAAGAAAACTATAGTTTTAATAACACTGCTGGCCTACCATTAAATGCACAACTCTTCAAAATAGCTAAGACCTTTCCTTAAAGAAATCTTGTAAGTCTCGCAATGCCCTATTAACCTCTTCCTCCACGGTACAGCTAGAAGGCAGGTGAATCCTTGGGATCTTCTGTTAACCATCCTCATATTTGTAAGATATTTTCTATTTGCATTTTATACCAAATCATGACAGTCTTAAGAAAAATGACATATTGCAGAATGGTTGTATGGCAGACTCTTATATTTAATTCAATAAAAATATAACTTCATGGCCCCAACATAAATAAAACCACATTATACAGACACAAAAATTAATTGTTATATAAGAAAAATGAAAGAAAAAAAGAAATTGTTTTTCTATAGGAACAATAAAAGGCTTGAGCTTTTTATTGCCTTTTGTATGTCTTTTATACAACTTTCAATCTCATATAAAAGACATACAAAAAGAAAAACAAAACACTAAGGAGTGATTCCCAACAAGAGAAGGAAGATTTTCCATGGGTGAGCCATCACAGAGTATCCCTTCAGGTATTTGAAGGGAGTCTGGATAGAGCACTATTATTAATAGCCTAAACCAGAGATATTATGGCACAGGGTTAACTGTAGTCAGAGGCAGAGAGGATGAATCCATCCATTTATTCATTTGGCCATTTTTTGGCAAATATTTATTGAGTACCTACTATGTGCAGGAACCTATTCTGCACATACTATGTGCAGAAGAGGATATAAAATGAATATATAGAAGCAAACAAATAAAAATGAGTATATAGAAGCAAACAAATAAAAATGTCCCTGCTCTATGAAGTCTACATTGTAGAAAAGAGAAATAATTTTTTCAATGTAGATTAATAAATTAAAAAATGAAAAATGTGATTTTAATTTTATTTACTTTTTTTTAAAGATTTTATTTATTTTCAGATAGGGGAGGGAGGGAGAAAGAGAGAGAAACATCAATGTGCAGTTGCTGGGGGCCGTGGCCTACAACCCAGGCATGTGCCCTGACTGGGAATCGAACCTGTGATGCTTTGGTTCACAGCCCACACTCAATCCACTGAGCTATGCCAGCCAGGTAATTTTATTTCTTTTAAATATAGAATAAGGTGCTGTCTCAGAACTGCATTCTCAATGTGGTATCCACTAGTCACAAGCAACTGTTTTAATTTAGATTATTTCATTAGTGAAAATTAGATAAAATTATTCAGATTTTTGATATCTGTACTCACATTTTAGGTGCTCAGTAATTACATACAGGACAGCCTACATTATTGAACATTTCTGCCACTGCAGAAACTTAAGGACAGAACTACTTTAAGACACTTTATTCCTAGAAATTTATTAGTTTAGGAGGAGATGATATTTGTACTGAAACCTAAAGGATGAAAAAGAAGCAACCATGTCAAAATTATAGGAAGTAAAGCTCAGGTACAGGATACAATCACAAGAGTCCTGAGGAATTAAGTCAAGAAAGAGAAAGAAGGCCACTGGGGCTGGAGAACGGAGTGTGATGGGGAGAGTGGGAGGAAAGTTTCAAAAGTCAACTGTGGCTCTCTGGGCCATGCTTAGGAGTCTGACATTTAGCCTAACTTCATAGGAAGCCAGGGAAGGAATAGAGATGAATGACATGATGTGAATTATGTTTTTTAAGTCATTTCATTGGGGGAAAAAGAGATAGTTAGAGGGCAAAAGGAAAGCATTATAAAGGTGAAGAAAATGATGGCTGTGGACAGCACTAACAACAAAGCTGCAGAGAAGTGGTAGAGTCCAGACACATTTTGGAGGTAAAACAAACAAATCCCTGTTATGGGGGTGAGAGGTAAAGAAGTGAGAGAAGCCCTGGCTGGTGTAGCTCAGTGGATTGAGCGCGGGCTGCGAACCAGGCATCACAGGTTCAATTCCCAGTCAGGGCACATGCCTAGGTTGCAGGCCATGTCCCCCAGCAACCACACATTGATGTTTCTCTCTCTCTCTCTCTTTCTCCCTCCCTTCCCTCTCTAAAAATATAAATAAATAAAATCTTTAAAAAAAAAGAAGTGAGAGAAAGAGTGAATGGTACTGCATTGCACTGAGATGGGGAACCCTGTGGGAGCAAGGAATAGCTTTGGGGAGAAATTCAATGGTTTGATTTGTGTAGATACTAGGATCACTATTAAAATTTAAGGTCAACCGACAAGTAGGTTGGAGTTGATGAGCTTAGGTTAATAATCAGGGATAGAGATGTATATCTGGGCTTCACCATCAAATGTGTGGAACTTGGGTCATGAAACTGGGAGATCCCTGTGGAGACAGAGTAGACACCTGGGTCTAGTCCAAAGTCAACCCGGTATCTCCGTATTGAGTAGGACAAGGGCAGAAGATAGAACAGTCACTTAAAGGGTTGCCAAAGAGAGATAGGGGGAAATCCAGACAGGGTGGTGTCTAGAAGACCGGTGAGAACTGTTTCTGGTAGTATGGAGGAAGAGCTCTCCCAAAGGCCACTGGGAGGAAGGGGGACACCACTGGAACTTAGCAACATGGAAGCATAGTGCCTGATGGGAGTGCTGAGTGGAAGCCTGACTTTATGGGGTTGAGGAAGAGAATGAAAAGCAAGAGAATGGGGATATAGAGACAACTTGTATTTTGCTGAGAAGGGGAGAAAAAGATGGAGAAAAACTTGAAGTTAAAGGAAAGTTGTTTTTAAGATGAGAGCGAGCCAAACATATTGTGAAGAATGACTCTGTGTCTGGGCAGAAACTGATGATGATGGCCATTAGCTTCAGCTGAGATGAATGGAAATTTAATCATCATGAAAATTTTTATGTGTTAATATTCTTATAAACAGAAGAATAAAAAATCTGGTTGAAATCTCATGCTCTCAGAAAATACAGTCTTCAGTTTTATTTTACTTATGCTTCCCCCAGTGTATCTTCAAATCTTCTCATTTTCTCATTCTATCATGCATTATTTTTCAATAAAATAAATAATACGTCAGTAAGTCCCAACTTGGCATTCGAAGACTATGTTTAAGGTTAAGCTGTTTTACAGACTCCCACATGGAATTATTATGCTTACATAATGATAAAAAGCTAGCGTGAATGCTTTAAGAAATTTATCATTTTATCATGACAAACTCTCCAAGTGTATTTGAAAAACAATATATATGTGTGAGATACGATGCTTCTTTGGGCTATGCATGGTGCAGAGCGGAACCGCAGACCCCAGTGACTGACATCCTCCAAGCATCCAAGTGCACAGGCTGGAGGGAGGTCCTTACACAATATGGAAAGAAAAAAAGCCCAAGAGTAATCGTATATACCACTGTAGCCTGGATCAGGGGAGTCAGTGGGAGTATACAAGTGCTTTTATCCAAATTCAAAAAGTTATTTTTCAAATGGAATCCTTTGAAAGTCCAAAAACTTCCTTTCCTTTACTGACCCTTAGAAACCACTGACCCAGTACACAGCATAAAATCAGAACAATGCTGAAACTTACTGTTATTATTAGCAAATGTTTCACAAAAAATCATCTTGAAGGAAAACTTGTACTCTCTCAATAATAAGTATTGAAAATACAAAATATTTGTAACCAGAAGCAGAATTGGGTCAGAGTCAGGGAAAAAATCAGTAAAACCCTAATTTTGGAAAAAAAATTAACTTTTTCCCAAATTATAACTCATCTTAAATCTTACATTTTTACTGTTTGTTTTTAACTTTAAAAATTTTTTTCAATTACAGTTGACATTCATTAGTTTCATAATGGTTTCAGGTCTACAGCACAGTGGTCAGACAATTGCGTACTTCACAGAGTGGCCCCCAGTATTCCCAGTCCCCACTTGGCACCATAGTTGTCACGTTATCGACTATATTTCTTTTGTTGTACTTCACATCCCTGTGACTGTTTTGTTTGTTTTAAATTTAGGAAGCAAAAAGCGTTCTTTTAATCTTTGGGATTTTTTTTTTTAATTTTCAAATATATCCTGCCTTTTTATAGCAACCTAGTGAGAAGTTCTATTGCTCCAAATGCTATTTCGCTAACAGTTCGTCTTCCACTGAGCGGCGTCATCGTCAGCCTGATGTGGTAAAGTCTGGTTCAGCCTCTGAACCAGACTCGGCAAGAAACTGCCCTGGGCCCCTGGGCCCCTGGGCTGGGGGAGCAGCTCCCTCTCCTGTGTTGTCAACCCCACCCGTCTCATCATTCTTTGTGGATGTCCCTTCATTTTGCTCTCTGCCCAGATTTCTGATAGAAATCTTGTACTCCTGGCCCTGATGCCTGCATCCAGGTCTGCCCCTCTCTCTGCTTCCTTATGCACAGCCCTGCCCTGAACTGCCTGCTTGTGGCAGGATTTTGTTTGCTCTTATCATAGAAAAAGGGGCATCCTTGGTTGGACAGATGTCACTGAGCTCCTCTAAGGAGAAGCAGTCCCTCACCTAAATGACTAAAATATCTCTAAGTGTGCAATTGACCTTTTTAACATGTAGATGAACTTCAGTGTGGGCAAGGTTATAAAGAACTTCATTTTCTTTACTGTAAACATCCCTTGGCTTTCTCCTCCTGCCTGGGTTTTACTAGCGTGCTTGACCTAAAGCTGGCAGTCAGTAAATACTTTGAATAATGGAGTCTGTTTTTTCCATAAAACCTTTCATAACTTTCCCAATCCAAGATCCTTTTCCCCAGAACTCCCAGTGATTTGATTGTTCATACTATTTATTTAGAAACATATATTATAGATGGATTTGTGACATCTATAACTAACCTTTATTACATTTTCACAAACATTTTGCCTCTTCACAGTGGCTGAATTAAGAGTAAGGTCTAGAGCACAGGTGGCAAACACAAGGCCCACGGTCTGAATCTGGCCCTCCATCTTGTTTTATCCAGCCTGGCACCTTGTTTTTACTGGTGGAAGCACTGAACTCTTGCTTAACTGTTAGGAGTAGTTACATTTATACAGTCCTAAAATTACATTCGGCCCTTTGCAGGCAACCTCAAGGCTGATGTGGCCCCAGTGAAAATGAGTTTAATACCCCTGGTCCAGATGCCGATCTGTGACTTCTACTTCTTTGTACCCTGCAGTAAATAATGCATATGCCGTACTTGACAAGTAGTTGTTGATTTGTCTGTAATGCTGATGAAAACCACATTTGAAGCTAAAATAATACATGTTATATAGGAGACAAATATTTAAGGAATAAAGAGCAATAGGCAGCATGGACTGAAAATACAAATTCACTAACTTCCAAGTGGGATTAAATTCACAAATATTAAAAGTGCAGTGGGTTTATGAAGGGACATAGACCTGGTTTTGAAAGCTTACATTAGAAAAGGCAATGCTGCCTGTCTCATCACCAGTGGTTTCTCTGCAGAGCCTACTGAGTTAGGTGGAATACAGGAATAAAAATATCTATTGTTTGTTGAACACTTTCCATGCATTAGATAATTTATTTCTTATATAAACGTTATGAAAGAGGGCTGTTTGATATCACTCCAAATAATAAAAAGCACACCTGGGGGTTCAGGTGTATCTGATTTCAAATTCTGTGATCAATCCACTGTCCCCATCATGTTAAGCGATTCTCAGGAATGTCTCTATTCCTACATTTAGGTCCTAAGAGGCCACTCCACACAACCCTGGCAGGGCCCTACTCGAATTAGGTCTTCAAATAATGGTGTGAAATCTCTTCCCAGGTGATTGTCCTATAATAGGGGTGGCCTATAAGGTGGACATTCAAAGATTTTGTTTTTGGCCCCACGTCCCGAGTTTCAAAGTAACTCACCCACTTATAAACTCTGGTGAGTTTTATGTCCTTATCTCCTGACACTGGGGTGGTGGGGTGTGAGAATAGCTCAGACCTCTGTCTGTCTGTTTACTAACTATATAAAATAATGACCCATATTATGCTGGTCTTTCATTCTATTCAGTAAATCAGAATGTAAAACCAAGCATGTAGTTTTACTTTAAATTCTTTCTCCTTTCTAATAATTTCCTAAAAGGTAAACCTAACCATCTTTATTTAACCCACTATTTATTATATATATCAAATTTCTAAAAAGATATGTTCAGTAAATCTTCATAATATAAATAGAAAAGCAAATTCTATTACAAAAAACATACTGTATAACATGTCTTAGATTAACAAATATATATATTACCATATATTTCACCAAGAATTATGTTCAGACTTTTATTTAGGAAACTAGTGATTGGACAGACTTCAGAGATACTCAAAAATAGGAACAAAGGAAGCATTTATTAGAATAAATTTTTCTCTTGTTAGATGGACTGTATTTTTTCAGATCTTCATATAAATCCATCTTAATCCAGGGTGCTCCTCACATTCATTTCTAGGATTGATATAGGAAATGGATTTTCTCCTTCCTGGGCTGAGTGTATCTTTTACTTCCACATTTGGGGTGGGGACACCCTATGAGGGGGGCCAGGTAAAGGAGAATGCATAAAATGCTAATTCTCATTTCTCTTCCTGAATGTACCCAAAAGGATGATATATTCTAAATCCTAGAAAGGGAAGAAGCTGTATATCAAAAAAGCTACTCCACTGGAGCCTAAATTCTCAAAAGACACTCTTTCAAAATTTCACATTTGGGTCCAGTAAGAGCTACAGGCCATCAATCATTTGCATCAGTACAGTGAGAAGAATGACAAGGAGGACGATCACATGGACAAGAGGTGGCATCTGTAGCCACCGTGATCAAGAAACATTGAACTGTCCCAGGAGCAACACTTCTTGTCTTAATGCTGCATAGGTGATGTCCTCAGATTTTCAGAAGTTAATTCCGCCTCACATATTTTGACATTAGGTCACTGCTGAGTGGTTTTTAAAGAGTTATGCTCTGGCTGGTGTGGCTCAATAGATTGAGCGCCAGCCTGAGAACCAAAGGGTTGCTGGTTCAGTTCTCACTCAAGTCCTAAGTTGCATGCCACGTCCCAGGTAGGGGGCACTCAAGAGGCAACCACACACTGATGCCTCTCTGTCTCTCTCTCTCTTTCTCCCTCCCTCCCCCTCTCTAAAAATAAATAAATAAAATCTTTAAAAAAAATAAAGAGTCAAAGGAGGGCATCAAGAGACTGAAAAGATGGGTGCTTTATGGGTACAGGGGCAGATTTCAAAAGTTTATGACTCTTACTCAACTTTATAACTCCAGGGAATTCTTGAAGGAATTGGGAAAGAAGCAAACTCAAGAATGCCATCCCTGTTCTTTCAGCCACTCTCATTCCACCTTCTGAATCCTGTGTGGATGCATGCTCCTGTTTTCAGCCTTGGCACCCACTGTCTCGGTCTCATCTACTACTGCCTTTGTAGATATCCCTCTGCCTGGTATTGCCACTCCTCCTCAACAGTCCAATGCGGTAGACAGGTGTGAAGTGGGAGACTTCATGCTCTCTGGGCAGTGGTGGCAGACGGTGAGTGAGGAAGAGACATGGTTACAGTCTAAAATTCCTCTCTCCTAGTCTCTCAAAAATTCTGATTTCTTAGCATTGCCTGTCTTATTTACCAGGTAGTGGAGAAAGAAACTCAATGTGACAAGAAAGGAACAAGGTTGCCTCTTATTTTTAGAGGTGTGTGAGAATGGAGACCTCAGTCTGCAGAGGCAAAGAGTGGGTGTTGATAGGAGCCTGAACAGAATGGGGCAGATGGCCTGCCACGGTAGTCCTTCGTGCCAGATAACAAGGATCTTGCAAGAGGGGGAGGCTCCAGACCGAAGGAAGAAGGTGAGAAGCTGAAGAGCAAAGAGCAGAGAGCGAGATGTTAAAGATAGGGGTCAAATGGCCAGAGGAAACCTTTAAGATAAGAGGGCACCAGTCAAAGAATTTCAAAGTGGAAAAAACAAGTAAGTGGAAAATTCTCAGCATGGGCCTAATAAGGCCGCTGGTTTGTCTCTAGAGTGGTGATAGGAGGTTATCACTGCATTTTAGATAATTAGCAAATACACAATATGGAAAATTCTAGGAAAGAGCATGGCCCATTCATATAAAGAAGGATAATTTCTCTTCTAGGGTGACTTATATGAATTATTTTTATTTTGTTCTCTGTATTTTATTTTCCTCAACCACACATTGTTTCAGTGTTGTTACCAGTACTTTAAAAATTAAACACCGACTAAATGTTCATATGTTCATATTTTGGAGGGTGGATTAATTATGATCACTTGTATTACTGGATCCTGAAGTGATTTAATTATTTAAACCATCACTTTACAACACGGAGAAACTGAGATGCACAGGCTTCAAGGGAAAAGAAATAGATTTTTAAGATGTTCTTTGTGCTGTTTTGAGACAGATTAGATACTTTGGATTTTTTTAAAAAACAACCTCTTTAAATCATATTCATTGCTTGCTTTGATCACTTTTAGAAAAGGAAATAGCAAAAGGAAAGGGGCTTTTAAAAATTAAATATACATAGTCCTAAATGAACAGGAAATTAGAGAGAATGATTTGGCTTCCCACGAGCAGATATCCACGTTCTGACATTTGTAGCTTTAAGCTCATTGTTAAGTACAATAGCTACTTAGGTGATCTCAATCCAAATATAGTTTGCTTTTCTGCATTAATTCTCTCCATCATCTCCTTACATTCCTTGGGGAGAAACAACAAAATGCCTCTGTTGTCTTTGATACTGAAACAGCACACTAGTCACAAATGGCTAATAAAGTTAAAGAGCACTTTAACTCAGCTGTTAGGGCATTTCTGATAAATAAAGTTATAGATAAACTTCATGTTGTAATCCAGAACTGGGGAGAGGCTCTTGTTACAATTTAGTCTCTTTATAATAAATGTTTCTTTGAACTTGCACTGCAAGAGGGGAAGGCAAGGGGAAAGCTTCGCTGATCTTTCAAACACATCAAAGCCTTAGGAAGCTGAATGCCCGGCAGATGCCTTTGTCAATCTGAGTGGAATCTGCGCCCCTTGTCCTACGGAGATGTGACCTTTGATGGCAAAAGGTGCTCCTGTCGCTGAGGGAACTCTCAGGGAGGTACACAGACCTGCCCAATTCCCACTTCTTTCTGTGTCCCTCCACTTTGGTTATTAAGTCATCTTTTCTAAAAATTAATTTTGTACTCAGGAAAAAAAGTTCTAGATACTCATCGTAGAAAGTATAGATGTTTATAAAGAAAAATAAAAATGACCAAGAAAGCCACCACTCAGAAATAATGTTATTTTAGATTGTCTTTCTACTTTATGATACATACTATATGTGAGAATATATATATATATACAGTAGAAATATATATTGAATTGTAGCTTTTATATAATTGTGATGCTCTAGTACCATATTTAAAGCTTACATTATTAGCAATTCTTCAAATTATTAAATAATGTTGTTTCTAACATGTTCTATGACTGCTAGTGGAAATATAATAATTATATATTAGAATAATTATTTACTTAAAACATAGTCTTAGTTGGACATTTCACTTGTTTTCAATGTGTCAGTATTACATATAATGAGTTCTGTGTGCTTTTTAATGCATAAACCTTTTTTGGCATCTCTATTTCTTTGGCGTTGATTTCTAAAAGTGAAATTATTTGGTGAAAGGAAATAAGAGTGTTAAGGCTATTCTAGCAAGCTGCTTACTTGTTTTAAAAATGTCATGATTACAGCCCTATCTGCAATTTACCAAATCCATACCAACAATGGTTATTGGTTCTTTTCATCTTAAATTAGTAAGCAAAATATTTTTCTATTTTAATTGAGATTTCTTTGACTAAATAAAGGGCTAAATATTTTGGATGGCTAAAACCTATATGTGTCTTCTCTTAAATTATATTTTCTCCTTTTTCCAATTTTCTGTCAAGTTTTAGTTTTTCTCTTTTTTTATTGAATTAAGGAGGGTGACATTAGTTTATAAAGTTTGATCGGTTTCAGGCAGCCCTCCCCAACCTTTTTGGCACCAGGGACCAGTTTCGTGGTAGGCAGTTTTTCCACAGACCAAGGTGGGGGATGGTTTCGGGATGATTCCAGCACAGTACATTCAAGCTCACCTCCTGCTGTGCTGCCCAGGCCCTAACGGGCCCAGAATGGTCCCAGTCCGTGGCCCGGAGCAGCCCTGGAGCATGTCATCGGTGCACTGTACTGTGTGCTCACATGCCAAGTCCAGTCTCCATCCATCACCATTCATCCCCTCTTCATTTTTCTTTTTTGTTGATTTATATGAGCTCTTAATGGACTGGGGTTATCTTGTCAAACTTATAGTAAAAAAAACAAAGTTACCTTTTAAAAATCTTTCCTTTTTTATGAAGGATGTATTTTGATGGACAAACACGTTTTGTATATTGAAAATTGAAACTTTCCCTTTGAGAGCATGTCCTTGTATTCTGTTTTCTCATGCCTGAGGCTAGGTTATTCCTTGTAGTTTTACTTCTGATTGTATTTTGGTGGTATTTTTCAATGGTAATGCTGTCATTAATTTGGATTTTATTATTGATATAATCAAAGGATTCAACCAAAACTCTTTTCTTGCCCAAATAGTTAGGTAATTGCATAGTACCCTATAATGAATCTTTTTCTGATTTTTTCACGCTATCATACTCATAAACTATATTTGACATACTAGATAATTGTTCATTATTTATTTATCCCTGCTAAAAATTATTTGAGAAAGCATGTAAAGATAATGGTTAGCCCTGACTGGTGTGACTAAGTTGGTTGAGCTTCATCCACAAAGTGAAAGCTTGTGGATTCGATTCCTGGTCAGGGCATGTGCCTGACTTGCGTGTCCTGACCCTGGTTGGGGCATGTGGGAGAGGCAGCCAATTGATGTTTCTCTCACACATTGATGTTTGTCTTCCTCTCTTCCTTCCTCCCTTTCCTCTCTCTAAAAATAAATAACTAAATAAATAAATAAATAAGAATTTTTAAAAAGATAACGGGTAAAATAAATAAGTAAAATGAAGCAAAGAAAAACAATAATTGAATTGTAGATGGTGTTAACAATGAATCAGGACCAATTTTCACCCCTCAGTTGTTATAATTTACGAGAAATGAACCATAAATATTGACTCTTAGGTTTTCAGCAGCTGGTGAGAAGAGGCAAGTTTAATAATGTTATGAGATTCAGGATTCACAGGCATAAAAAATTAGTGTTTAAAAAATCACAAATTATCCGCTCAATTAATCATAAAGGAAGACACTGTATAATATGGTGAAATATATTCTTTCTATGTTTTTATAACAAACAGAGGAACACTCAATAAAGAAATCTGTTTTATACTAACATTTAATACTAGTTTCAAGCCTGCGGCTTTGACTTGCTGGTGAGTTTAATTCAAGAAGTGTTTTAAAAACCATATTTGTAAGAATGGATTTCACATCCCTCTTAATTTTTAACACTCTTACTTTTGGAAGACATTTAGTAGCCACACATTCAAGAACATTCAGCCTGAGAGTCCTTGGGGCACCACTCACAGGTGCAGCCAGCTGGGAGCAGAACAAGGAGTGACAATTGGAGAGTGAGGATGGAACTGGCATCTTCTCGAGCCACTCAATGGATATCGTGTGGTCCTGTCACATTTCTGAATACCTGTCCATTGCCCTCTGCTTGAAGAAATATTTTGTATGTAGGGTACTGAGTGTCTTGACTATCAATTCTACCCATCAATCTCTTTGTACCACTATCATTGTTTAACTTATTATATCTGTATAGTATATTTTATATCTGAGAGTAAAATGTTTGCCTCAAAAGGATGCATTTTAAAGGTGAAATTTGACTTTTTTAAAACTATTTTTCCAATAAAATATAAGATCCCCTTACCAAATTAAAACACTGAAATTGCATTAAGTACCTACTAAATTAAAATCTGAAATGTTTATACCATTCATATCTCTTTATATATGTTTTATATATCTCTCAAAATTTTGTTTCTTGCTATAAGTCTTATATACTTTGCTTGTAATTATTTTTGTTTTTACTTGTGATTTTCATTTCCTTTTATAGAGTGGTTTTAATTGATATTGAAAACTCTAAATCTTGTGTTGAAGCAATGTAAAAAACTACTAAGGTTTGCAGGTTATTTTGGTGTTTTAGTTAGGTAACCCTGTCATCCGAAGGTAATGAAAGTATGGCTTCCTCTTTTCAATGCTGATCCTTCTAATGTGTGTCTCCTGTTGTAGTTAGTACACGGATCCAAACTTCTTGATTAATGTTGAATACTGGTTGTGTTAGTGGGTACAATTTACCTGATATTAAACTGTATTTGAATTGCTAGATACACCTCATTTGACCATAGACATCTTCCTGTGCCATACTATTGAATTAATGATTAATTAATTATTACTTCATTTGGGATTCAATGATAGCTTTCTTTTGCTTGTCTTTGTCATATTTTAGTGTCAGAGTTTCTTCTTTTTGCAAAAATAAGTTGGGATTATTAACACAGCCTGTGCTTACCTGTTTAGAAAATTTAATAACATTCACAAATATAACCATTATATCCTAGGGCCATTTTAGGACTGGAAATTGTTTTGCAATATCAGCAGCAGTAATGGTGTTATTCTGTCTTATTTAAGATGGACCCTTTCTCTGTTTGAGTTAGGTGATGAAGAGCATAGGTTCCAAGGATATCTGAAGTCATTATCATTATTAACATTCATTAATTATATTCTGATATTTTTAATATTCAAGAAGGTAAAGTCATATGAGTTATTAAAATGGGTTTGCATCTGTAACATAGCATCTTCTATAAAGGTTGTTTACAGTATATTTTTGTTATTTTCACAATCTGTAGTTTTCTAACATGTGTGGTCAATAGGGAGGGAAACATAAAATTAAAGCTAGACATAGAAGCAGTATAGGAACATAGCTTAACTACCAGGTGACTTTGCAAAGAACTTGTTTTCCATGATCAACATCTATGTATTAAACAGTGGATTAAAATAGTGACCTAAATTCATAGAACTTCATTGATCCCTACTAACAACCTTCATAGTGTAAATCAATGACTAAATTTAACACAGCAGAAATTATATTTGACATGAGCTCTGTGATCATAAAATTTGAATGTGTCTTCCCAGTAGAATTCCCAAGGCTTTTGTTTAAATTTTCTTTTATTTTGATGAAGTATCCTGAATATTAAAAGATTTTCATTAAATATACACTAAGATACATACTGAGTAGAACACTAGCTGTGAACAGGATTGAAGAATGCAGACAAAGTGAAGCTTTTCAACGATCAGATTTTCTCAACACAAAGAAAGAAATCTGGAGACTTCAATCCAACAGCACTTGCTTGAGGGAACATGCGGCCGGGCATTTCTTCTCACCCTTAAGACACATGAGTGTGTCTTGGGGAGTGACCCCTGTAAATGATCATTCTTACTTCGTGATCCACAGATTCCCACCTGGAAGCATAAGTCCTTATGACTGATGGTTAGAAAAAGACAAATTGTACAGATTTTTAACTTATTCTCACTGTTATGCACCATACTTTATGTTGCAGTTAAATTCTGAAGTGGGCACTACTTGAGAGAGATTAAATTACACCAAATACTATCATATCTTTAAAAATCCTATATAATTAATAGGGGGAATTGTTCAAGGGAAAATGATTATGAGAGAGAGACAGAAAACATTCTCCTGTGCTACACAGACTTTCCTCCCTCTCAGTTATGATTTCCCCCAGCATTTATGATCGATTTGCACGGAGCCTTCCTGGGTTTGTTCGTGACCAGTGTATTCATTTTCCAGCAGAATGAACAATGTCAGATGTCAGCTCTCTTGTTCTACTGGAATGACCATCTCAGCTGGAAGCTACTTTACTCAGTGTCATTTTTCTAGAGCTAATGGAAAGAATATTAAGTTCGGATTGAAGAAAAGCTAGGCAAACTACCCATTGTACAAAGCTAGGCATTGTGTACACCCATTCTGTACCATCCACATTATTGACATTCTTTGATATGACTTCTAATGATACTCTTACTGATATGCTTCTGGAGCATTTCCATATTCAGGGTTTGTGTTTGTGTGAAGTGACCATATTCATTCCTCTTTGTAGTGGGATGAGAAGGTAGCAGACATTATGTTTTAGTAAACTGAAAGAAATCTCATGTTGGCATTGGATTTTAATAAATCTTTGTAGAAGAGGCCTATGTATATTCCAAACACACTTAAAGAAATGGCTAGAAAAAAATAGTATTTTTAAAATGGATTCTCACTCTAGAGCAGGGGTGTCAAACTCATTTTCACTGGGGGCCACATCAGCCTCGCAGTTGCATTCAAAGGGCCGAATATAATTTTAGGACTATATAGATGTCACTACTCCTTAACTGTTAAGTGAGAGCTTGGCACTGCCACCAGGTAGAAACAAGGTGCCGGATCAGATAAAACAAGGAGGAGGGCCAATTTTGTCCTCAGGCCTTGTGTTTGCCAGCTGTGCCCTAGAGTGCTGGGACAATAGGGTAAAATGGAAGAAGTTGGAAAACCAAGTTAAGGGCATAGCAATAGGGCATTTCTGTTCTCATACAGAAAAATGATTTGGGACATCATGAAGTTTCAAGATAACTGAGGCTTGCTGAAGCAAAACAGTGGGCAGATAAATTTGAAATAGTGTTTACCACTATTATAAAAAAGTGGTGACCATTACTGGTTGTCAGAGCAAAAGAAATGAGAACCACCTTTCTCCACAGCTTGTGAGCATTTGTTTCTGGAAAGGAAGAGTGAGGCCCAGTGGAGATAATGTGAGAGAAGAAAGCTCTGGTGAAGAATCAGATCTAAAATACAGAAGGCTCTGCCTTCTCCCCAGCCAGCTCCTCCTTCTTCCTGCCATGATAATCCCCACACGTAGAACACAAATGCAGAGATAGTGGGATCGGACACACATCATTGATTGTTCAAACTGGCAGTCTCAGCATCATCTCCTTCCATTGCACTAATGGGGCAGCTGTTGAGGGTATGAAAATCAAGCCATGCAGAGGGAAAGCACCCCCTTCCTTCATCTGTTGGTCAACTGGAGTTAACATTTTGGAAAACAGTAAAATGCAACATGATCTGGTGATTAAGAGCCTACCCATGTGATGTCATGTAAGAGTTTGGATCTTGACTCTGAGCTCTTTCAGTTTCACCTTTCTTATGTATATAATGGGGTATACAATGGGGCTATCGAGGTAACAACCAGGGTGTGCTTAGCACAGGGTCAAGTACATAGTGAAACCTCATAAATCAGAGCTATGGGTAATCCCCTACACTTTGTCATATATTCATTTCCCCTCTTCCTCTGTGTGAAATGAACTCGAGAAAACAATACTTTTGTCTTCCTTGTTTAGGTCTATAGCCTTAGCACCTAGCACAGGGCTTTGAATATACACACATAGGTATAGTTTGCTTTTTTATTTTTGGTTTGCTTTGTTTTGTTTTGTTTGCTACTAAACTTAAGTCACTGTGTTAAAATCCAACTGTGCAACAGTTCAGTGCACCCGGCCATATCTACTCATTGTGCCATCAACACAGCTTACTTCTGAAATAAATTATACAAAAATGGTGCATATTTTCTGTCCAGAATGATTTTAATTGACTTAGGTTCAACTAGTTCTAATTTTTGGGAGGCCTGTCTGTTAACTAAGTTTTGCTAAACTACAATAAAATATTAGAAGGACACATAAAAGTCTGGACGCAAGCCTAGTCTGTCATAGTAAGCCCAGCTTCACTTAGAAACTTTCTGGAGGTGGCCAGTGACCATCAGCAATGTGGTGTTGCCTCCTGAGCCCTTTTAATGTGTTGATTTCCTCCTCCTCTTCCTCCTTGCTTCCTCTTCCTCCTTCCTATCCTCCTGTCCTTTTTTCCCCTCTTTCTTCCTTTCTACTAACTAGAGACTTACTGCTTAGCACATGCTGAATATGTTTCCTTCCTTACTTGAAATGAGTATGTACCAAAGAACACTCACCGCTTCAACTCTTGCTTTTCCAAGTGTAGACTTAGGACGAGAAGCATCGAAATTCCTGGGAGCTAGTAATTCGGAAGCTGAGGCCCCATCTGCTTCGGGGATCTGTGTGAAGCTTGAGAAGCGCTATCTTTATCATATCTAGGGAAGATATGGTTTTACCCACTAGAGGGCATCATCACTAGGCATTCCATTTATTTCAAGTTTGATAAAAAGTTCTTTTAAGAGCCACCTGCAGTTGCCAAAGGGATAGTATGCTTAGTTCCTCTAAAATAAAAACAGCAAAGTCAAACCAGGTTACACAGAGAAAGGCAACATGTGAGATTAATGAAATAAGCAGCTCCATGGCACTAGCAAAGCATAAAAACAGGTGCCAAATCCCAAATTGTAATGTTGGCTCTTGTTCATGGATCATAGAATTGTAAAGCAGGGAAAGACTTTGATAATCACCTCTGGGGCAACCTCCTTATTTTACAGATGAGGAAAGAGATTCTGAGAGGTTAACTGGCCCTTCCTAATTCATACAGCTCACAATTTGCCAAGCCAAAGCTGGATTCCCCACCAAGAGTAGAAAGAGATTTTAACAAGTTGCTAAACATATCTCTGTAGTATTGTAGTATCTCTGGGTAAAATGGAGTTCATACTTGTCTTTTACACACATGACAGGTTTTAACATTGTTAGTCATTGTTTCTTAAGAGGAGGGAGATAGAAACAGAGGCATTCATCATTTTTTTTCTTCAGTTATTTATGTTGATCTTCACTATATCTGAACACAGCCTAGAAGTCTTCAGCTCAAGCCCCAAAATGTCCACATGGAAATATCAACCAATCACTCAGTGTCGAGTAACCATAGCGCCCCATGGCACAGCTTCACATTCCTTTTTGCATGATGCTAGCATGATTTCTGCTCTTGGTGGTCTGTGGTTATGGGTGTTACAATAGCTTGGCTGTTAACTGCTTTTAATTCTCAGTTCCATATGTTTTCTTGCATGCAAAATGGGATCAACAACACTGTGTTGCAGACCTAAGGACACAGAAGGTGATGAAAACTGAGCTAGTCTATCCTCATTCATCTGAGAAGCTGCAAGGCTTCACAAAGCAAGGAACCCTAATTGCACATACAACACCCTTACTACAACTTGCTCACATGTCTTCAAAATGACCTTTTAAAGAATGTTTTAAATGTCAGTGCTTTTTAAGAAAACACTGAACCAAACATGGAAATCACATGGGAAAAATTTCTAAGTCACCAAGGAAACAGCAAAGAACCACATTTTCAATTTTCTGTGCCTTTTTTCTTTCTCTTATTTATCAATGCAATTAATAAATCCTAAAATCACATAAAATGAATCGGCAAGCATTTGGATGTTGATGGGTAAAGTACAAGCAGTTTCTTAGACTGAGTCCCAGTAGTTTAGCAAAACTCCAAGATGAAAAATGTATTGAAGCAAAGTCTTTGTGGAATACCCCAGCAACAAAGAAGCTCCTAAAATAAGTATGTAAATGTTTTAAGGAACAGCTAATCTTGCTGAATTTCTACCTTGACAAAGAAATTTAAACATAGCTCCCAAATTAATTTTTCATAATCATGTCCCATTTTCCCATCTCTTACTTTTAGCTACAGTTCATAAATTATGTCATAACCAACTGTCATAATTTTACCAGCCATAACTGCATAGTGTTACCCACAAGCTCACTTTTAATCATGAAGAATATAAATGCACAAGATAGTCACTGAGACTGGGTTAGAGTCTGAAGTAAAAGATCCTAGTATTTTTTTTCTATTTTAAACAAAATAGGCAATGATCTTAGCAAAAAACAATGATGTCTGATTAGTTGAGCTAGTAATCATAATCTATAATTTAAAAAATTTAAATTATAAATTTGACTTTCCTAAAAAATAGACCAGATTATATACTATTTATTAGGGTGTGTGTTTTCTCTATCATAACAACAGTACAACAACCATAGAGAAAAACAGTAGCATTTGATAAACTTTATGTTTTATCAATCATATAAAAATGTGTATGCAGCTATTTTAGAAGAGCCATATTACCATTAGGCCTTACCCTACCCATTCCATCTGATAATATCCTTTTTCCCCCCATTATAATAAAAGAATTGCTCTCAATTATTATGAGTAATATTAGTGGTATACTCATGCTTATATCTCAAATATGCTTTTAATTTTCGGAGGGGGAGGCAAATTACCAGTGATATCTGAATGTTTTGAGGTAGTTAATGCCAAAAGACTTGGACCTGATTTTAAACTGAGTATTTCCCAGATGTGTGGCAGGGTGAGAGGTGAAATAGCTACAGAAACCGACTTCCCATCCATGTGAGATTTACCTGGGAGAATTTTAAGTAAGGATTAATTAGGCAATGAGACCCTGTAAGCAGTCAACCTCACAGCTCCTGGAGGTAAGAGCTGGCACCTGCTCAGTTGTAACATAAGCTGGATGTTGAGAAAGAGAAGTATCAACTACCACTGGGTCCTTGCACTTGTTTATCATGCTCTTTGTACCAACTTTCTTTTGAAAATCCCATTCTTTTGTCAGTGCTAAAAGGTTTACTTACTAAGAGATTAAAGAACTTAACAGTTTTTGAATAAGTATCCGAAAGATATTGAAGTAGCAAAAATATATGCAAAATACTTAACTCATGAGTATGAGTTTATAAATATAAAAAGACAGCTTAAGAATAACAAGAGGACACTGCTATTAATGTGGCTCATCCTAGACAGGCTTTGTAGGGGCAGATCATCCAGGGACACAAAGGTGCTGGACTCCACGTCTCTGTGGGAAGCCAGGCTACCCATCAGAGGAAGAAGCGTTTGGTGCAGCTTCGCAGTTGTCTGTTCAGATTCGGCAGCAACCAAAGATGCCTGGGAGCAAGATCTTGCCAATTACACATTCTTCAGGGTTAGATGCTTTAGCTAGACTTGGTTTTGCCACCTAAAACAAACAGCTCATCTTTGTTGGAGACTAGATAGTAACTTTCCCAGAACTACCAGTATTTAGAAGGTCTGGGCCCTAAATGTCAAGTGAATGTTTCTGTTAGGGTACATTTCCATTGTCTGATATTTTTAGTTTAAATTATCATGAAGATATGAGTGCTGGTTGAAATCGGAGGTATTGATAGAGAAGACATATGTCAACATAAAAGTCTATGATCAATATATGTCAGCCCATTGAGATCTGATAATCCAACACACATAAAAACTAGAATTGGTAAAGTCAAAAGAAATCAATGACATGTACCTGTTTGCTGACAGTAACAGCAAAATCTTCAGTAACATCAGTTCTTCAAATATGTCAAGTTATTCTGGACTGGAGTCTACTTGAAATAATTTTCGTTATATGTCTTTCTCTTTCTTAGACTTTTAAAAAGTATTTATTAACATGCATGAGATTGTTAGATTATGGTAAGGAATAAGGGAAATGTACAGAATATAAGAAAGTGTCTTGCAAAGAAAATAATTGATATTTTAGCCTCTAATAAATTTGCCAGAAAATTATGTCTGCCAAAAGAGTTAGTGTGTCAATATTTTGCTTCATTTTAAAAGTCAAAAATATATCTGACTTCCCAATGTGATTGCCTTACACAGTAGTTACCTAGCAAGGGCAATTGAAAAAAGAAACCTATCAGATTCCAATGAGTAGTACAATCCTCACTCTACAGGGGTTCCGGAATCTGTGGAGGGGTTGAATGAAGGTGAAAGAAAAATACAGTGAAAACCATGTTCAAGTCTAGCCATTTAACAGTATAGAGTGCACATCCCTTGAAGTTTTGAGTGTGAAGACAGCTAAGAAAATGTCTCTGAAGCTCTCTTTTGGGAAATTGAGTTGGCTTAATTGGATAAAACATGTGGCACAAGTCTGTGCAATTAGCTCACATAGCTCGTACATCAAACATAATTATTAGCGGCTGTTTTTGTCAACTGGCAGATTAGAGAAACAATACAGAGGAACTGATGGTGATGAACAAGGCTGCGGGTGAAATGGTGTACTCTACCCAGTAGCTTTTATGTCTTAACATAAAGAAAAGACTTCGTCATCCTCTCTGGACTGAGTATTGACTGAGAAAGCACAGAGGAATGAGAGGTCTGTCTGTTGGCTACAGTGCTAAAGATAGGATCTCCCACCAGTCGGAAAGCTGTTAAGCACTCAAGATGAAAAGGCCCATCAGGGACTTAGAATCAACAAGCAATTGTTTATATTTGGACACTTGCAACAGACTGCATTACCTCAACATCCTTGACCAAGTTTCTGAGGCAAAGGCTTTAGGCTTTGTGGTTAGGGTACTTCTTTTAAAAACCTTTTAAAGCAGGTTCTGATTGCACACCTATGTGAGAAAGGGGAACAAATTGGTCCTTGAATTTTGCTGTGGTTGAATTTGAAGCAAGTGGAATTTAGTAGGAAAAGACTGAGTAGAATAATTCTGGATTTAGGCTTGGGACTCCATTTTATTCCTTCTCTTTCTATAACATGCAAGTCATGGTGGATCTTTTTATGCTCAGCTGATGGCTCTCATCTAATGTGATTTTCACAGGGTTGCATTTGGTAACCAGTCCTAAGGGTATGTGCTCACAGCTTTGAGCTGAATACACACACACAAAATAATGTGAGACATCAGTCTGCAGGCGAGAGATCATGCTGAGGATGCAAGACCAATTGAGGTACAGGGGGCGGAGGGGAGAGTGGTGTGCTCCTGTCTCTTCTGCGGCTTCTGATTTTACCCCACTGAGTGCTCTGGGAAGAGTTGGCACATTCAGATACAGAGGGGATACCTGCCAATGGAGATTAGTTTTCCTTTCCTCTTTCCGGAGGAAAATAAGTTTGCCAGAGCTGAAAAATGTACTTTGCATATTACTTTCTTCAGATAAACTAATTAATTTTGTTCCATGATTTTATATGGATACCTGCTATGTGTATTATATGGAGAAATGAAAGAGTCACGCTTTCAATATACTAGGGGCAAGCTGAGTCTCTTCCTACCCCCAGCCAAATTCTCTCTTTTCCTTCTTCACCGTAGTCTTCCCTTCGTCCAGCTGATCAAAGATTAGACTTTTAAAAGAATCTGAAATCTGCAG
Source organism: Tonatia bakeri (assembly GCA_004024845.1). Classification (NCBI taxonomy): domain Eukaryota; kingdom Metazoa; phylum Chordata; class Mammalia; order Chiroptera; family Phyllostomidae; genus Tonatia; species Tonatia bakeri. The sequence goes on from PVIA01004223.1 coordinate 140,945, forward strand.
ACTGAATATTTCCCCTGATATAAAAACATACCTAGATCTTATATCAATGCATAAAAAAATAAGTTCAGCTACACAGGAGCTGTATCCTATCCATAAAACTGCTTAGTAGAGTTCTATCCTGAGTTCCATTTCCATGGTCTGACATAGTTTAATCAATCTTTTTAAACTTTGTAAGGGCATGACTACTTTTATTTATTTCTATTTGATTGTGTTTTTTTAATTTTTAAAATTGTTTTTCTATCCAATTTGTCTGTGTAAGACAGATGTGCATCTATTTAATAACATGACTATGAAATGCATAACGTATTATGGGTCCTGATTTCTGAGTCTGTTTTCATAAAATATGGAAACTTCAAGTATGTTCCCTTCTAAAATTATATTATGAGACTAAATTTGACATCTATTTGGACACGATTTACAAAGATCCTTACATGAAAACAAATAGGGTTTACTTTGAATCTTACCCAAGAATAATCTACACTGAAGTATTTCAATGTTTTTACTAAATTGAATTATATTACAATCACAGTTTTTTCTTGACCTTGTAGAATCAGTAGTAGAGGAGGAAATCTTTAAAAGAGCAATTGAATGAAACTATTGAATGTTGCTCATTTTTCTTCATAGATGTTTCCATTAATTTATTAACCTGACTTGCTGAAAAGTCAGACATTTTACTGAGAATTGTTTTTGCCATGTTGATGGTAATTTCACAAATTTATTTCAAAATTTTTATGGTCCTTTCTAGCTTCTGTTTTTCCCTATCCCATACTGATGCACCAAAATTTTAATCACCATAAATTATTATAAATTAGTCGTGTTACTTCAGGTGAGCTGAATTATTTGACAATGCAAGCTTATCAGAAGTGAGCAAGTCAATTCAAGTTCCTTCTTATAATTGATTGTAGGAATTAAATTATATTAAAAGTGTATTTCTTTGAGGGGAAAGGCTTTTTCAAAATTTGACAAATTGATATAAATGGAAACATTTCCTCAAACTCAATAGAATTTTATCCAGCTGAACTGAGGTATAACACAAAGAAGCTTAAGATAACTTTTCTTTGAATGTTGTTCTTTTTTCCCCATAATTTTTAAAGGTTTTAACAATTTTGGAAAAAAATGACGAGTAAAATGAGACATTTACAATCAGCATGGCTTGAATGCATATTTTAATGCAAGAAGTACAAAATCAAATTAGTCTAGTAATTTTATTTCTCTCAATGTTTCTTCCCTATTAATTTGTGGGTTTTGGTTTCCTTTTTATGTCTTTTTCTTGTAATCTGGATCCCAGAAATACCTTCTATTCATGAGAACTCAAGTACATAATAATTGTAATCTATCTTCTATTCTTCAATGCTGGACTTTCAGCACATTTTATTCAGAACAGCTTGCTAAGACTTGAACCAAGGCTAGTATGAAATAACATTTGCCTGAAATATATGTATATATATATATATTTTCCACTTATCTATCTCTCAACATTTTTTAAAGATCTCCTGATTGGTCCCAACACTAAGTAATTCTTTGAAACCACCCCCTACATATAATGTTCCCTTAGCCATCAGTTTTCACTTTCAAAATTGGATCAGACAGATGTTTTCTCTTTAAGTATTTGTGCACTTTCTTGAGAGTTCACTACTTTGAACCAATTTAGGCACTGGTTTTTAAATAAGGTATAATATCAAGATAATTTCTGGTCTTTGTCCACCATGGGAAAACAGGTATCATGAGTCAGGTAGAATTCATTTTGTCTAGTAATTTCTTTAAAGATAGCTTATCAACTTAAGAATTAATGAAACAACAGAAATGTTCATTGAGAGTTAAAACATTCCATTTCCCATGCATGATTACCAAGAACAATAAAGGATAGATGTTGGGTCTAATATCAATCTGTAGTTGCTTGTCAGTAAAGAAGGAATAATACCTTCCTCCCACCCACATGTGGTGAAGGTAATAGTCTCTAAGAACATCTCTTTCTAGCCCAGTGTTGCTTTTCCCATGTTGTCTCTGCTAGAATGTCTTACCCTCACACCGAAACTCCATCTTTGTTTTTGTACAGTCTCAAGACATCATTTTAAGTAGCCCCCCCCCAAAAAAAACCCTTTACCTTAATTTCTATGAAACTGTCCCCTCCAGTACGTTCTTCAAAACCCTGGCTGTGTGATTTACTAGTGATTAGAAATGAATGGCGCTCTCCTTTTCTAGTGCCAACCTCAGAGGTTCGTGTTCTTTGCCAGCTGTGTGTTGTAGCAATGACAGGACACCTCCATACGCCCCAGGGTAAAAGGTCACTTCTGCCTTGGTATGTGGCCAAACCAGGGTGGTCTTCCATCCAGAGGACCATGATCTTCATGGGTGCCTTAATTAAACTTCCCTTTTTCAGTGGAAGGCAGGATTTCTTATTTCAAAATCATAAGTTACAGAAACATACCATTTTATCTATGGCAACTTCATGTGTCACTTTGGCAAGTATATGGGTTATTGGTCTTTTGCACAAATAAAAATATACAAACTGATAGTAGTATTTGTATTTCTTAGCAAGTATCATAATTAATCACTCTTTAAGTGACTATGGAAAGAACCCTTGAAAGAGTGAGTAAGCTAATTATATGTTATCCCATGCCGTGTTGAAAGCTTGGCAAATTTACAATACACATGTGCAAAGTGAGCCTTGAGCTTGTACCTTAAATCTTGCTATACATTAAGCATTTTAAACTACTGACCACTGTTCATGCTTAGCTAACTCAGGAATACTTCAGTGCATCAGATAAGGTTTTTTCTTGCCAGAAACCCAATTTCAAGATGTGCTCTACTGACCCATTTTATTTTTGTCATCAAAATGAGGAGAAAAGGGATTTTATATTATATTTAGTTATTCTAAAGCAATTCATAAGAACTTGAGTAAATGTGGCAGACATTTTACAGGAACACACTTAGGGCAATTAGATATATGGCCAAGATGACTATTTAGCAGAAGATGCCATGGAGTGATTCCTCTGACTCTTTATGTTGGCTTTTGAATTTTTCTTACTTAATTAATAAATTGCAGTGGTTGAGCTCCACTAGGATGAATTGTTTCTGTGGAATGGATGAGATAAAGTAGCCTCTGAAACATTACGGAGGTATAAAATGTTTGCCTGACTACCCGCAGTGTGTGGATGTTTATAGGAGCCGCGGGGTATACCAGAAAGACCAGGCACGAACTATTTGTTTCAGGCTGTAAGGAATCTAGAGGTGTTTGGATAAGTCCCTCACTGGCCCTGGGTTTCCAGAGGTCAGCGATCACAGCAGGGCATCGGGGACATACCAAACAATTCCTAGATTTCATCACACTTGTCTCTGATTCCACAATTTACTAAAACCTAGCTTTGTCTTAAGCCTCCAATGATCTGAGCTTTTCTCACTAAACAAATGAGACTGAGTTTTCTTATTTAGTAATTTTAGTTGATTTTGAGTCTTTGAAATCTGTGTTTCAAAATTAGACTGATTAGAAGTT